>JAJHPC010000014.1:5263091-5265591 GCA_024447665.1 Juncus inflexus | reverse complement strand
ATATCTCATATGGAGTCTTTTGAACAGCTTTTGATGGAATTCTGTTTAGTATGAACGCGGCAGACTCAATGGCATAACCCCAAAAGGATATCAGAAGATCTGTTTGACTCATCAAAGACCGAACCATATCTAATAAAGTTCGGTTTCTCCTTTCCGAGACACCATTCCATTGAGGTGTTCCGGGAGGAGTAAGTTGTGAAACTATTCCACAATCTTTAAGATGATCGTCAAACTCTAGGCTTAAATATTCGCCATCTCGATCTGATCGAAGTGCTTTTATTTTCTTACCTAGCTGGTTTTCTACTTCACTCTTGAAATTTTTGAACAATTCAAAAGATTCAGATTTATGTTTCATTAAGTAAACATATCCATATCTACTTAAGTCATCAGTAAAAGTAATGAAGTATCGAAAACCACCTCTAGCTGGTGTGCTCATTGGTCCGCATACATCTGTATATATGAGATCCAATAACTCACTTGCCCTCTCACCTCTCTTTGTGAAAGGAGCCTTTGTCATCTTGGTGGAGTTTAGAAATAAATCTAAATCAAATGAGTCTAAAAGTCCATATTGGTGGAGTTTAGAAATGCGTTTCTTATTTATGTGTCATAAACGACAATGCCAGAAATATGTCGGATTCAAATCATTAGATTTAAATTTCTTTGTATTAATGCTATTGATAGACTTGTAATGTTCATGATCAAGATTTAGAACATAAAGACCATTTTCTAATTGACCATTCGCATAGAAAAGTTTTTCTTTACTTATGGTAAAGTTATTATTCTCAATAACAAACTTAAAACCATCCAAAACCAATCTCGTCACAGATACAATATTCCTGTTCACAGCAGGTACATAGTAGCAATTATTTAAATTTATTACAAGTCCAAAAGGTAAACATAATAAATAAATGCCAACGGCTAATGCAGCAACTCTTGCTCCATTTCCCACCCGCAGGTCAACTTCACCTTTCGCTAATCTTCTACTCCTTTGCAGCCCCTGCACATTATTATAAATGTGAGTACCGCATCCGGTATCTAATACCCAAGATGAGGAAGTAGATAAATTAATTTCAATAACATTAATACCTGAAGTAGTAGTCTCACTACTCTTCTTCTTCTTCTTTAAATCCTCCAAGTAGGCCTGACAATTTCTTTTCCAATGGCCTGGTTTGTTGCAGAAGAAACAAACACCCTCCTTGGGTTTCTTGCTCTTAGATTCGGACAACACCTTGCCCTTACCTTTTCCCTTGACTTTGCCCTTGGTTTTTCTCTTCTGACCCTTGCCTTTCTAAACCAAGAGAACATCGTTGACAACATTTGACTTCATAGTCCCCTCGAAATTCTTCAGCATGCCGTGCAACTCCGTGAGATTCTTGTCCATGTTATGCATATTATAGTTCATTATAAATGGCTTGAAATTCAGAGGAAGAGATCTAAGGATCAAATCGGTAGCCATCTCATTGCCTACCTTTTCCCCTAGTTTCTCAAGTTGATTAAGGTACCCCTTCCTTTTCAGAATATGAGCACTCACCGAGCAGTTGGGAACCATCTTACAACTTGCTAATGTACAATGTGTATTATACCTCTCATTTCTAGCTTGCTCTTGGAACATTTCCTTGAGTTGTGCCAACATTGGAAATGCCTCTAAATTTTCAAACTGTTTTTGAAGATCGTGCTAACATGAGACATGTCACATCATTAGAGGCGCTTTTTATGCTTGGCATAAGTATCTATTACTTCCTGATCAGCATCATTAGCGGGCTGGTTAAGAATGGGCCTTTCAAGGACATAGTTCTTCCTTTTTTGTTTGAGAACAATTCTCAAATTTCGATGCCAGTCAAGGAAGTTTTTCCCATTGAGCTTGTCCTTCTCAAGGACGGATCGCAATGTTAAAGTTGATGTGTTGTTTGTTGCCATTTTCTACACAGAATTAAATGCAGATTTATATTAATATGTGATTTGAGATATTTTAATATAATTTTAACTCCCACTATTTTATTCAAATCAATAACTCTCAAATGTATTGATTCGGAAATTTTAAATTTAAATTTCATAGTGGGCCAAGATCCATATTTCATCAAGTTCCAAGTGAGCTTTGGCTCATCGCCTAGAACCTAATTATTTAGGTAGGAACATTTCCAATTGTATCTCATGCAACTCTAGATTAATCCATAGGATGAGCATCATATGCTTGGCGTATGCATCCTATCATATGCCTCGAACCCAAGTCTGACTTGATAGTTCAGTTGAATCTAACCTTGTCTAAATATCGAGAATCACCATTTCTCGCTTCTTTTCACCCTAAGATTATGCTAATTCATTATGCTTTGGCATACCCAAATTTTGCATGATCGAAGGGATGATAAGTATAAATACATGGGATGCATTTCTATGATTCAATATTATATGAGGGATTGTTATGTTTATCCTTTTTTGTTTTAGTTGTTTTATTTTATCATGTATTTCATCACAGAACATCACATCCACAGATAAAATAAAT
>JAJHPC010000014.1:5198091-5260591 GCA_024447665.1 Juncus inflexus | reverse complement strand
CGCAGCGAGAATGAAAGAAGGAACGGCGATGCTTACTGTCGAAAGAAAAAGAACACAGACGGAATGGTGGCAATTTTATGAAGAGGTCCCTAGATTGTGAACAAAATGTTGTATAATCATCAGTTGGGAATCCATGGACTGTTTTGGGCTGTTTCGGTACTTGAGGTTTCTTCGTTGGAAAAACTGCTTATCAATAATTCTGGGTTGGGCCTTCAAATGTGAAATTAGCAGGTTTAATTTAAAAAGTTTAGTAATGTGAATGAGACGACAGTAGTAATTTGGACCCTAGCCGCCTCAATTTTTAAAAACAGTCAATTTTTTTGAGGTACTAATTTATAAACTTAATTGAAATACTTATTCTCTGTTGACTTGTTAGTTCCAAGCATGGAAAGAATGGAAGGAGTAACAATGGGATATGTGATATGTGAAAAGGATTTAATTGGGGTTTTTACTCTCTCTGATTCTTGCCGAACCGGGTCTAAGCAAAGCAATTGGTGAACTAAAATCTCTTGGTATAAAATCCATCATGCTCACTGGAGATTCCACTGCTTCAACAATATTTACACAAAACCAGGTAAAATAAATAAATTAATTTGGACAAAGCCTAAGCCAAGTACCAAACGAAATAAACCCAACTTGCTGCTGAATAGATTAATATATTAATATTAATTTAACTTTTTTCCTTCTAAAACTAGGATTTTAAAATTAGGAGCAATTATATCTATCACCTAATAATTTAGCTAAGGGATAAAAGCGCCATTAAAGCATTAATCATGTACTTCAATCGGATTAAAATTTAGTGCTCATATAATGGATTTAAACTTATAAGTCCCTTTATTTTGTTAAAATATGCGAGCTTAGTCCCTTAAACAACCACAAAAATTATACAGGGACTAACCATACATTTCTCTCTTTAACTAAATAATATGAACTAAACCCTAACAAATTATTTCGACAGTTCGACAACTCATTAGAAGAGATCCACTCAGAGCTCCTCCCATCAGACAAAGTCCGAACCATCACCCATCTAAAATCCCAAGTGGGCCCCACACTCATGATAGGAGACGGCAATAATGACGCCCCGGCGCTCGCATCAGCTGACATCAGCATCTCGATGGGCGTCTCTGGCTCTTCGGTCGCCAATGAAACTAGCCACAAATTTTAATGTCGTACGACATATGAAAAATCCCGTATGCTGTCAGGCTGGTGAGGAAAAGTCAAGATACTGTTTTGGTCAACATTGTTTTCTCAGTTTTGTCTAAAGGTGTTGTTGTTTGGCTTGCTTTTGCCGGCTGGCCGGTTCTTTGGGAGGCTGTGCTGGCTGATGTGGGAACGTGCTTGGTGGTGATATTGAATAGTATGAGATCGTTGGGGGAAGGAAGTGACAAGGTTGACAAGAAGAAGAAATGTGTGAAAAGGTTGTGAGCAAAAGGAGTTGTGGTGGTGGTTCTTGCTGTGTTGAAAGGAGATGGGAAAAGGAGAGGGAATGAATGCAAAGGGAGTTGTTGCGAAAAGTAAGAAAGTGAATGCAATTAAAGAGAGTTGTGGTGAAGAGGTGGAGGAGAAAGTGAATGCAAGCAAAAAGAGTTCTGCTTCTTCTCCCTGTACTTCAGTTCATGAAAAGAATTTGAAAACCATATGCAAAGAGGAAACAATGGAGAAAGGGAATACAAGCCAATAAGAGCACAAGATATGCATTTCCTCATGTAATGGTGATGGATGCTCAGCAGGACTGGAGGTAATGGAGAGGAAACCAACTGGAGGGTGTGGTATTGGCTGCTGTGGAGGAAAATCTGTAGACATTGCCTGAAATTATTACCGAGTAGAAAGGTTTTTGGAAATTCTGATCCGGTTTAGAATACCAATATTGTATAGTGTTTTAATTTTTTTTTTTCTTATTTTTTGTTGTTTTGTTCATTCCATTTGGTATTTTCTTATATGCTGCCTACACAATTGTAACGTGCCTACTTCATTCTGTATTTCGCTATATGTATATTCTGTATTTTGCTCTATGTAGTGTTTTATTCTCGTATATTACACATAGTATATAAAGTACAAGACATGATCATGCCGGTGTGTGGCTAGAATATATATGCATATTTTTTATCAGAGAACGACATTCACAGAGTACAACACATCAATCCCCCCCCCCAAGCATTTTTTTATCAGAGAACGACATTCAGAGTACAACACATCAATCCCCCCCCCCAAAGCATTTTTTATCAGAGAACGACATTCACAGAGTACAACACATCAATCCCCCCCCCAAGCAGCCACGGAAGCGGAAAAGAAAAAGCCACATCACTCCAATTTGGGGACCGTTGGATGGGAATACATGGTTCGATATAGACTGTTTAATCGTTTAGAGTTTCTGATATTTTATGGTGGTTTTTGTGTAATTTCTGTGTAGTTAGATGATGTCAGAATATAATTGGTCGAAATTCGGTGTTCTGCGTTCTATCCTGATTTACTGTGAAATATCAAATCAAATATAATTAATTATTTTGAAAACTAAATTGTGTAATTTTATGTGTTGTGAGTTATAATATCAACAACCACCGAATACTCGCTACACATAATTCATTCCTAAATAATAATAAATTTTTTTTTAAAATAATGATTTATCAAAAAAAAAAAATGGGCCCACATGTCACTCTCTTTCTCTCTCTCCCTCAAATAAAAAAAATAATGATTTCCAAAATAAAAAAAAAGGTGGGGCCCTCTTTCTCTCTCTCTCAAATAATTAAAAAAATAAATAAATAATTCATTTTGCAAAAAAAAATAGTGGGTTCCATGTGTCTTTCTCTCTCAGGTAATTTTTTCCCAACGTTTTATTTCAAAATATGATTTTTTTAGTAGCTCATTTTTTTGTGAAAAAATGAAAAATAGAACAAGGATGATGAGATCTTTCATTCAGGATATCAATTGTTATACTTTCGAACGCATCATTAAAAAAAAAAAGAATGTTGGCTCCATCTGTGTGACTCTCTAAGGTAATTTTTTCCTAACGTTTTCTTTCAAAATATAATTTTTCAATAGCTCAATTTAAAAAAAATGAAAAATATAACAAGAATAATTAAATCTTTCATTCAAGACCCCAATTATTATACTTTCGAACACACCATTATGTTTTCTCATAGTGACATTTAAAATAACTTATATAGATTTTTTATGATTATTAATTTATAAGATAAATTTAATATGTTAATTATTAAACAATAAAAATGATAAAAACCGCAGCGAAACCCAAAAATTCTCCAAATGCTTTGAAGAGATACATAATTAGACATGCAATTGTTATATTTATCAGAGCACCGCATTCACACATATTACAAAAACAAATCAATGCTTTGAAGACATTAATTAACCCGAGAGAACATGCAAGGGCAAAAAATAAAAATATATAACATTGAATTCGACCATAAAAATACTCCACTCAAAATACATCAAGTCCCAAGTCCCCAACACAAATAACCATAAATAGCACGCAAATAATCCCCATTATCAGCAAAAAAAAAATATTATGAAAACAACACATAGCAAAAACTGCAACTCATGCCTAGGTCCAAAATTCACCTAAACCACAACAAACGACTCAATCAATCCACAAGTCAACTCTCCTAAACCCTTGAATACAAAAACAAAGCAAATAATCAAATCAACCACGGTTCCTCGAAGCGGACCACGAACTCCCCGACGCAGGCAGCCTCGACTCCCCACCTCCAGTGCCCGCTCCACCACCAGCCCCACCACGGCGCCACCTGTCACCTCCCGATTGGGCCGGCGGCCTCTCATCCTGCCTGCTCCACCTGTCACCTCCTGATTGGGCCGGCGTCTCAGCCGCCGGCGCTCTCTGTGGTGGAGGCACAGCCCCACTATCCCCACCACGTTTGAACTTAGGCACGTATTTGGCTGGACCTGGTGCAGGAGTGGCCGCTGCTGCTGCAGCGGCAGGTGCGACGGGGACCTGTTCGGGTGCGGGGACAGTGCGCTGGACCGGGTCCACGGAGACCGAGGGACGTAAGAGACGTTCTTTTTCGAGACGGGCGCGCTCTTCGAGCTCCCGCTCACGCTGACGCTGCTTCTCGGCGATCGCATCCAGCTTGGCCTTTCGCTCTGCTTCTTCCTTCTTCTTTCTCTCCTCCTCTGTGTTAAACAAAAAAAGAAAAAATATATAATGGAGTTAAATGTATATGAAGTTTCATAGATTTAAATTGGAAGGGTTTAAGAGAGTAGAATGTTGTTATTTGAGCTGTTGGTTGATGATATTTTGAAACTCTATAGGGGCATAAATGTAATTATTCCAAAATAGAACAACATACCCTTGCGTTTGCGAGCTTCCTCCTCTTCGCGTTCCTTAGCGAGGCGTTTTTCTTCCGCGTCCAGGAAAAAGATCAATTTACGCTTCTTCTCTCTCTCCGCCCTTCGCATGGCAATCAGCTGGTTGATCCTGTCTTCTCTCTCCTGGATCAGCTGCCCAAACTCCGCCTGACGCCTTTCTGTGATTCTATCTTGGAACGCCAACTTTATAATAAGAAAAGGAAGAAAAAAGATTAGGTTTTACAAGAGTTGCTATTAAAGCAAAAATAGTAAGAAATGTATTTATAAAAACAGACCTTAGATTCAACCATTCGAGAAAGCCTGTTCTTCTGCTGGAGATCTTCCGCGTGGCTCTGCTTGCTGAGCTCTATCTCTCTCTATAATAGACCAAAAAGAATTTGAATTTATCCGGAAGGAGATAACAAATTTTCAGCTTCAAAAGGGTACAACCGTAAATAAAAATAAAAGCAACATTTTTATTTCTAACCAGTTGTTGTTCTTCGTGGAAGACCCTCTCTTCATCTTGTCGTTTCACAAAGGCTTCTTTAATAAGAGGGGCTTCCTGCTCCCTCTTGGCCCGCTCGAGATAATCCATGGTCTTGGCCAGCTTCTGCAGCTTCTTCTCCATTTCCTGCCTCTCTTTCAGCTGCTCGCTCAAAGCCAGCTCTATCAGGCTCTGTTTCGTCACCTTTTCCTACCCAAATCAAAACACAAATTGTCATTATTATTATTATTATTATTATTATTATTATTATTATTATTATTATTATTATTATTATTATTATTATTATTATTATTATTATTATTATTATTATTATTATTATTATTATTATTATTATTATTATTATTATTATTATTATTATTATTATTATTATTATTATTATTATTATTATTATTATTATTATTATTATTATTATTATTATTATTATTATTATTATTATTATTATTATTATTATTATTATTATTATTATTATTATTATTATTATTATTATTATTATTATTATTATTATTATTATTATTATTATTATTATTATTATTATTATTATTATTATTATTATTATTATTATTATTATTATTATTATTATTATTATTATTATTATTATTATTATTATTATTATTATTATTATTATTATTATTATTATTATTATTATTATTATTATTATTATTATTATTATTATTATTATTATTATAATAAACACTAACCCCATCAATCAAGGGTTTCTTGCCCTTTTTTTTGCCTTTTTGGGCCTCCAAAAGCATGGCTTGAGCCTCCTGCAACTCTCTCTCCTCAATCTCCTTCTGAATCCTGAGTCTCTCTCTCTGCTTATACTCCATCTCCAATCTCGTCTTTTCGGCCTCCTCAGTTATCTTCTGTATCTTCATCCTCTTCGACTCCTCCTCTTTCTCCTGTTAAAAAATAAACAACCAACTTCAAACCAAACTTCACATTTCCCCTACTATAACAATAAACTATTTTCAAACAGCAATATACCATTTCGAGCATCTGGCGCTCATGCTCCTCCTTGCGCTTCTCAATGATTGACTTCCTGGCTAAGAGCCGCTTGTGTTCTTTATCGACCATTTCTGACAGATTGTACAGCCTGTCACTTAGCTTCGATTGTTTGGAAACAGGAGGATGGATTGAAGACCAAGCTTTGTTGAGAGACTCGGCGAGTTTGGTTAGATGATCACAAAGCCTGTCAGATTCAATGTCCTATAATACAGAAATTACAAATATCACAAAATAATTACAAATAGAACTATAGGTACATTAATGGTACATTAATGGTACATTTCAACCAAGCACCAACTGACTAGGAATAAAAATAAAATAATAATAATATAATAAATAACCCAAAAGTAATTTGCTTTGAGATGCGTACCACATTGCCGAAAATGACCGCGCCTTTGAGATGGTCGACTTTCATCGCGATGAAATTGTACTTTACTGCATCCACTGAGATTTTCTCAACCGAAGAAAAGTCAAAGAACGGCACCATTTTTGAGAGCATCTCTATTTTCATCGTCTGGAAGACTCGCGACGCCTGCATGATTATTTATTTAACAAATACAATAAATAGTTAGTGACAATTTTATTTGACTTACTTGTTCATACAAGCACAAATACACGAGTTTAAAGGAGCTTTTACCTGCTGTAAAACCCTCAAAGTGGTCAGCTTTTCCAAGGCGGTAGTGTACTTAGAGAGTTGAACTTCGGGAACCGAAGATGCAGTGGAGAGTTTGCCTCCGAGTTTCGAGATCTTAACGAGCAATGGCTGAACCTTAGACGCGAGATCCAACGGCAAAAATTCATTTTCTAGAAGGCTGTACAGCTCTTTAACCTCTTGAGGCACGCATGACATCACTCCTTTTGCCGCCTGTACAACAATAACAGTATTGAAAATACATCTCTATCTACACAACAGAATTAGAAGAAACAAGCTTGCATTCTAAAAAAACAAATTTAGAAGAGAATTTAATAACATACCAGCTCGGCCATGAGAGATTCCCTCGAAAGCTGCAGCACATCAAAACCATAAAAAAACATCAATTAACAAACCTTCAACAAAACAACCAAACAAACCAACAACCCTATAAAATAAAATAAAAAAAGCAAAAAAAAAAAACATACAACTTCTCTGGTCTCCCTCTTGGCATCCAAACTAAAACCAATGAGCCCAGCCATCCTCCAGTTCCTCTCCTTCTCATTCTCCAGTTCAAGATGACTCGCTCCGTACCTCTTATCATACGGCTCCACCGCCAGAGCCGACAGCAGAACGGCAGAGGCGATCAGCTGGAGATCCTTCTGCGATAGATTCTTGTTGTACGATTTCTGGAGGCCGAAGAGCTTCAGCCAGGAATAAGCGTGGTGCAGACAGGATTCGGCCACATAGAATATTTCGGTGAGCTTCGCGTAGTAGATTACCATTAAGGATGGTTTGGGCGATTTTTTTACGAGGGTCATTAAGCCGTGGATGTCTTCTACTGATCTGAATGCTTCCTGCAACGTTATTGAGAAATAATATATGGTGAATAATATATCATGTAAATAAAGACTACAAGAGGAATACAAATTGATAAATTTAACTTTGTAAATAAAGATTCGTATTTGGTACCAGGCGAACTCGTACCAAACTATTTGAGAAACTACCAGATATTTTCCATGTTTTACAACTGTAATGTTTGTACATTTTATTACATTTTTATCATCTCCAGTGAAATACCTGCCAAAGTTCGAGATCAGTTGCGATTTTAAGCTGCTCCATGCGAGTGTCCAGATAGAGCTGTAGAGACTCAGGTGCGGTCAAATCAGGCCGGTCTCTCTGATCCTTGTATTTAATTAAATTCCCCAAATGGTTTCTAATAATCTCACACAGCCTTCTGAATTCAGTGGTTCTCTTGTAGGTCTTGCAAAATTGAAACGCCTTGTGGGCCGTCATCTGCATTTGAGAGAGAGAGAGAGAGAGAGAATGGGTCATTATATGATTATATTTGTTTTTGTTTTTTGGGACTTGTGATTAAATTAGTCCATCTTTAAAAATTCTAAACCTTGTATAATGCTAGAAATAGCACCAAACAACACAAAAATGCAAAAAATGCAGGAATATAGATAATTGGAAATCGAAACTATGTTCTGGTTTTCCTTGCTCCTTAGTATCTCCAACTATAATTACATGCATAAATTTTAATTTTGTTTTTCCATGGCCTTCCAATGTTTTCATGTTTTCGTTTGATTATTTAGTCCAATTAAATTTATCCACCTTAACATTTTCTTTTTGCATTTTCCGATATTTGTAATGCTTCTAAAATACCATACATGACACCAACAAACAAACAAACGCATGTTAAAAAAATAACACATCTAAAGGTACAAAAATACATACCGCATAAAGGCCCTCCAACTTGGAATTATTCCTAAGAATCTCCAATACAGATCGATAAGTCTCCCACAAAAACTTAAACCAAGGAGTGACCTGCTCTCTGTCGCTCCTCTCTTTCCCCTTCTCACCACTCACGTAACTAATCATCAAATCCTCAGGCCTCTTATCCATCTCCAAATCCTCCACATCCAGCGCCTCATCCAATTTATCTGCCTGACTCTTCGCCAGCTCAGCACGTTCCATGCTCAAGTGCATGAAGTGCTTTATCACCTCTTCTAAGGAGGAAATATTTATCTGTTGGCAAACGTTTCGGTACTGGATCAGACCGTCTTTTGCGAACCGGCCCTTGCGCAAATCGACACAGAGTTCTATATATTTGAACATGATTTTTTCTAAGGGTTTTTGCCAGTTTCGCGACCGTTTGTGGGTTATTAGGTCGTGCAGGGCTTGCAGAGCCGCTTGCTTTTCCCCCACATTTATCAGCTCTGAAAATTCAACAAGAAAGTGCAGAAAACCATAAGCACAGAAAAAGGATGTAGAAATAATAAGAAAGTGCAGAAATCAGAAATAAAGAAAAAGGATGTAGAAATAATGAAATAATACCTTCAGCACGCTTTAAAGCGTTTTCAGGTTTGGGAATGTTCGCCATGACTGAAGCAAAGTTTGAAAAGGCGCCTGCTAAATACACGCAAAGGAAAGGAGAAAAGAGTGGCGGCGGCGGCGGTCCAAGTGTTCCGTGGCCGCCGATTTAATCCTGCGTGGCTTGTGAGTCGTGATCGAGATCGAGAGAGAGAGAGAAAGAGAGAGCTCTAGAAGTTATATCTTGGAAAAAGGCGGCGGGGGCTAGGGTTTCTCGCAAAAGAAGGGATGTGGATTTGATGGAGGCAACCTTTCCTTTTAGCCCTCCGAATAATAAATATTTCCTTTTTTTTCTTCTAAAAACAAATAGAAAATGGAAAAAAGATAAATTAGCGAATAGTATATGTGAGCCGTTTGATGAATGGGCCTGATGTGGCCCAATATTTGGAAGAAAAAAAAATCATATCTAGGTTTCTTTCTGCTAATCAAGCCGATTGGAGTGACATTGTTTACAAAAAAAATATTTCCCATCATTCTTATTTAACAAGGAGATCCTCCTTACGCTCCGGAAATGTGTTCAAAATAAATTTGTACTAGTCGTAAGCCCGAGCGTTACTGCGGTTATAATATTATTACTAGATAATGCTCGTGGTTCGCGACGAGCATTTTAATTTTAATAGTTATTTCAATATAATAATGTATAACTTGTAATTATGAAAATTCAAAAGTAAAGTTTGTAAATATATAGTATATAAATAATACATGAGAATTCAAAATTGTTGTCTTTAATTTTCTTATGTTATTATGTCTTGACATATTATATTAGAAAAACAAATTAAATATTAATCGAGGCTTAGATGAATGAAATAAAAATAAAATAAAATGCAAGATAATTTATTTCAAATATTTTAGTTGAAACTACATAAGATTAAATAATAGATGATTAACTCTAAAAAAAATAAAAATTAATAATAATATTTAATATTATATATATGGGAAAAATATGTATACTGCATAGAAAAACGTAGCATTACTCATTTTCTTCAAACATTTATCGCCGCTATTTTTCTTATTTTTTTAGATCTTAAAATGGTATGGATTACACATATATTACTATGAAACCCGTAATACATTAAGTAATATAATATACTTTGCAATATTCTGAAATTTTGTTTGAGATGATAATTCTCACATAACTGAGATATAGCACTGAACATTAATCTAACTAATCATAAATTAAAAGCTAAGATTTAATAAAAATTTTGATTCGAAGGCGGAGAGAAAATTGATAATTTTCAAAGAGGGATAAGAGAATATGATAAGAGTAAATGAGCTTATCATTTTATTACATATTCTTTTATATAGTTTATATTCACATATTTTATTAAGAAAAAATAAAATCGGAATCATAACAATATGTCTTTATGTGATATTGTGGTAATGATTTAAATAAAAAGTTAAGATTAAAAAAAAAATTGATTCAATGTCCGAGATAAAATTGACAATAGGTCTCTTAAGAATGCTCAAAGAGAGATAAAAAATAAGGTATAAGGTATAAGTTAATGAGTATAATATTTTTGTACATATTCATTCATATAATTTATATTCACATATTGTAGCACCGAAAAAAAATTGGAACCATATAAATATGAAACTCAAAATAAAGAAAAAATTCCAATAAATTTATATTTGATGATTTTAACATGAGAAATAAAATATTTCATTAAGAATTATAATTTTTTTAAAGAAGAAAAGAAAAATTATTTATATTTTAATAAGAAAACTTTTCATTAACTATTGGTACATGTGATATTGTGAGAATAGTTTAAATGAAAATCTAAGATTTAAAAAAAAAATGATCCAACGGCCGAGATAAAATTGTCAATATGTCTCTTGAAAATGCTCAAAGAGAGATGAAAATAAGATATAAGGTATAAGTTAATGAGTATATCATTTTTATGCATCTCCTTTTATATAGTATATATTCACATATTTTAGCAAGAGAAAAATTTGAAACCAAAACAATATAGAACTCAAAATAAAGAGAAAATTCCAACAAATTTATATTTAACGATTTTAACATTAGAAATAAAATATTTCGTTAAGAATTATAATTTTTTAAAGAAGAAAAGAAAAGTTATTTATATTTTAATGAGTGAACTCTTCATTAATTATTGATATTAATAATTGAACATAACTTTACATCATGATTCATTGAAACCATCTGATCAAGATCTAACGGTCAAAAATAAACTCAGAACGGTTTTCACTAAATCGGGTATGAAACACAAAACACCAATTCAACCAATCATATGCTTATATTTTAATAACCACATGAATGCTACCATAAAATATCAATAAATTTGAGAAAATGAATGGCTAAGATTCGACAAAAAAATTGATCTAACGGTCGAGATAAAAGTGATGATGCGGCATTTTGAGGAGGCTCAAAAATAGATGAATAATAAGGGGTTGGGGTTAATTCCCAATCATCTATTTAAATTAAAAAAATGTATAATATTATGTTAAAAAATGGAGACCCTTAATTTGAATTTTGAACTATTTGTGTTTTATCAAAAAAAGAAATAAAATATTTGAGTTCATTTTGCAGCATGATTGAAAAATAACAATTTGTAAGCAACATCTTATCAAATTATCAATTCGTAGAAGTCAAATTTGTGGGTTCTTAAATATGAAGAAATATGATAATTTGTTTAAAATGTATTATAAATACATGGGTGCTTCTTCTTGGAAAATTAAGAGTAAAATAAAGCATGGAATTTCTAGAAGAGTAGAAATCAGATTTTGTTGTCTAAAAAAACGCTCCACACATAGAATAAAATTTGCATGTAAAAGAACTAAAAAAAACTGTCATTAATTTTAATACACGACACACTATTGAACATCATCCTCATCAGATTCATCAACAACCATTTCAAGTAAGGCAACTCGGGCAAATCCGTCATATGCACATTCAGTAAATCAAACGCGGGTTTATCTTATTCATATCAATTTCGTTCAAACCAGCATTTTTGGGTATCTCTGGTTGAAATGGGTCAGAATAACCCGGTACATGCCGGCCGCATTGTTCACCTGTATTGCCTCTCTCGCCGTGATGTGGTTCTTCTCTATCACTTCTTCTATCATGCTATTGTCAAATGAAGCCTGGAAAATAATAAATAAATAAATAAATAAATAAATAAATAAATAAATAAGGGCTCATTTGGTATCGTTTGTGTTTTTGTGTTTTTTGTTTTTCATAAACACAAAATGGTTTTTCTGTTGTTTTTTTTGTTTTGTTTCCTAAATGACCATTTTCATTTCTAAATTTTTGATTAACTTCTTTCCTTTATAACTTTTTGTATATATGACAACAATAAAATATTTTAATAAATTCATAACAAATAAAAACGTATAGATACGATAAAATAATATAGTATTATGCACATAATTAGATGTAATGCAATTTCATATAGATATGGTAAAATTATATATATAAGTATATAATGAAATAATATCTAAGCATAAGGCAATATATTTGTATAACAAAAACAGTACATAAAATGATTGTATGTGGTTAAAATTAATTATCTTCTAATAAAATATAAAATATGTAAAACACCTCAAGCTAGCCTAAAAAAAATATGTAAAAAAATATAATCTATACTTCCAAAAGTCGTATATAAATACAATTATACATCAATATTATATCTAAATACTAAACTGAGCGTGTACTTGATATGTTTGAGCCTGACGACGAACTCAATATATTTTCCAGTATTTCATAGTCAAATATATTTTTCCAGTATTTGTTTTAAAATCAGCATCACTATCACCTTAATTTCTGTGATGATAAAAAACGAATTTAGTTGACGGTTTTGTTTGCCCGATCCAAACCGGTTACCAAACCGATTCTTTGAATGATTCGCCTAATCGGTCGTCTCACAAACCGATTCTCCAAATAAACCGATTCTCCAAACAAAAATTATGGTTTCAACCCAAATCACAAAGACACCGCACTTCGCTTCGTCCTCTACCGGTATTCACACAAACAACCCCTTTGAACGGATAAAGAATGATATATGCTAGTATTCGTTCTTCATTTCTCTCACAGAAAATAACAAAAGAATAATTTTCGGATTTTTCTCTCCTCTTTTTCTCACAAAAAGATGGACGAAAATATTATACCCTTTATCTGATTTTGGGGTATCTCTTGTGCCTATATAGTCCATAAGTTTCATATCATATTTGCATGGTAACTATGTAACCATATATGCCACAGACCTTATCATATAAGATGTAGGATTGGATATGTCACTTGACTATGTAGCTCTCCATACAACTTATCACATAAGTTATGATTTTTCTGTGTACGTCTCATTAGTTGTTCTTTGTGTGTGACCCTGTAGGTTTACTTAATGTTGGCAATAATCATAATGGATTATAAATCATGAGCGGCCTCTAGCAAGACATCATGACTACCCAAATTAAGCAAGTATAGATGATTCGATCAAACCTAATTTATGTCATGCATTGTATCCTTTTGTTACACGATATCTATATCGTCCATAAGGCATGGTATGTGTCAACCTTATGTTGGTCGATAAATATTTCTTGATACCGTATTTGATTGAACATGAAATGACATTAATAACTCCTTATTAATTCACTTGAGCACGGCCGTGCGTTTCTTCAATCAAATCATCAAGAGGCCTAAAGATATCTCTCTCAATTTATGAGAGGAACAAATCCTATCTTAATTAAACTCTGTCCTCCGCACAATTCATTATATACCTAATTATAATCTTTATGATCTCCCGGTTAAAGACGATGTTGGACTATATTAAAGTATAAAATTTATCATGTAGGAAACTGAGATAATCTCAAGTCTAAGGATTACAGATACATTCTTTACTGAGAATAACTAATGACACGAACCATGTAGTATTCTCAAGGTGGGTCAATCCAGTATATGGTCTCTAACATATACTTACGTTAATGACTTAATAACTCTTATTCATGATCAGTAAAACGTGACCATCAGTCAACTAACATACTGATTTCCATTTATAGCTTATCTTAAAGTATGTTTGTCTCACAAACATCCTATGAATGATCAGGGACGGTTTAGAATATCATTCATAATACTTTATAGTTTTACTATCAAAGTCACATACTTTGATGATATAAAGCTGAATATCATATTCAAGATTCATTTTAGTAATAAAAATAAAAAACCAATACGCATTTATTATATAAAATATCTCTAAATAAACACAATGTTTGTTTAACGTAATTCATACATCTAGGTCTCAAATATATTAGCCTAGGGCATACTACTAACAAAATGGAACCTACACGGTCACACAATGAACTCCATTCATAAGGGATGAATATGCCTCAAAACAGTTATACATATGATGTATAAATTGGTGAACGAAATAATCAATTATTGGAGAATTGATTGAACAAAACAGTACCATTCCGTTGGCAAGTTCCGTTCCCAACGGAATAGATATGGAAACTGTAATAAACTTAGCTGTCAATTATTTTGTTATGGAAATACCTATTATGTTGGCAACGGAATATAAGTCTAGAGGTTAATCATGACTTAAGATCTTTAAAAGATCGTTGCCAGCATTAAATGGAACCTTCACGGTCACATAATGAGCTTCATTCATACGGAATGAAAATACCTCAAAATAGTTATACATATGATGTATAAATTGGTGAACAAAATAATCAACTATTGGATTGTTGATTATGTAAAACAATGTTATTCCGTTATCAACGGAATAGTTCCGTTCTCAACGGAATAGCTCCGTTCGGAACATAATAGATATGGAAACTGTAATGACCTTGAATGCCAAGTTTTCTATTAAGGAAATATCTATTCCGTTGCCAACGGAATAGTTCCTTGGGAACGGAATAGGTGCAGATTAGGGTTTTTCAGTTAGGGTAACTGAGCAATCGTTCACCTCTCTCTCTAGTATAAATAGAAGGGCAGTCCCTCTCTATGATACACACAATTTAGAAGCCTTAGAGGCCGTCGTGATAAAGAAAAGAGAGAGAGAGTTTTGCGAGGCTATTTCGGAAAGTATTTCCGGGCTCGTCTAGCCGAGTCCGGTTATTCCGTTTGTCTAAAGTTCGCATGGATACGAGTAGAGGTTTTCTAACTTAAGAACTTCCGAGCAATCGTTCTTCATCCCTAGGAGAAGCAAGGAGGTTCGCGGAATGGAGATTCAGGAAGGAGAAGGTTGCTAGTCGGAATCGTTCAGACCTACATTCATTCTCCGTCTCGCGGATCAGGTAGATCTGAGGTATAAATAGTTAATCTTGTATTTTTATTCCCTTAATGATGATTCTAGGGCGGGTTGAATCCATAGGTTCCGTTGCACATATAACGTACATGACAATGGATTCCCCAACGCATCAAATATAAATTTATTGAAATTTTCTCTTTATTTTGAGTTCCATATTGTTATGATTCTAATTTTTTTTCTTATTAAACTATGTGAATAAACTATAAAGACTATATAAAATAACATGTAAAAAAATTATATGCTTATTAAGTTATACCTTATACCTTATTTTTCATCTCTCTTTAAGCATTCTCAAGAGACCTGTCATCAATTTTATTTCGTCCGTTGGATATATATTTTTCAAATATTAGTTTTTCATTTAAATTATTACCACAATAGCACATGGTCAGTTAGATTAATGTTTCGTGTTATATCTCCAATTATGTGAGAATTATCATATCAAATAAAATCCAGAGTGTTAAAAATTATATTGTATTATATTACTTAATGTTTTATGGATAATATGTATTATTTTAATAACTAACAAAATATAAATAAGAAAAATAACGGTGACAATTTTTTCGAAAAATGAATCATGTTATATTTTCTTATGTATAGCAAACATACTTTTTCTATATAAATATAATACCATATTTTCTTACTACAAATCATGTTAAATATAATAATTATTTTTTTATTTTTTAAAGTTAATCATCTATAATTAAGTCTCATAGGGTTTTAACTAAAATCTATGAAATAAATTATCATTTATTTTTAGTTTTTAGATCTCCTTCTATCGTCCGATTAATACTTGATTTTTTTCTTATATAATATGTCAATAGACAAGACAAGAAAACTAAAGAGATAAAAAAGATGATATTTTAATCTTAGAAATTTTAATGCAAACATAAATTAATTAGATTGTAAATTAATAATCCAAATTATTTTTTGGATTATTGTTTTTTATTTTTTTATTTTTTTTTTTTTTTGTATTTCATGTACATAAATTTATTTGTATAGAGTTATACATCCTTACAAAATTAAATGTAATATAGAAACTATTATTTAATAAATAATAAATGGATCTAGTATCTTATGATATAATTCAAAATAACTTTAAACATATCTAACTTACATAACATAATTATTATACATAATTACAATTTATACATAAATTTTAAATAAATAATAAATTTAAATATTCGCAACAAAGTGTGATCCTAGTAATTATAAAGACATGCACCAGTTTAGGTACCATATTGCTTTAAACCAATTAATTAAAACTTCTAGAGAAATCTACAATCCTTATTCTTGTCAGACATCTCAAGAACTCAAAAACGTATAGAAATGAAATATTTGGAGAACGCAAATATATAAAAAGATAAGATTGAAGGAATGAAAGGCCGAGAAATAATATATTTAAGAAATGAAGTGAATGTGCTTAGTGATGAATGAATCAAATAAAAAACGCACCAGCCACTACATAATAATAAATGAATACTATATAAAAAAACCCAACAGCCAATATTAATATAACTCTATGCATCCATAATTAACAAGAAACCAGCACCAATCAATCAATCAAAATCGCAAATCATAATGATCATCACTAACAAATGTGGCCGTAGAAGAGCAAGGGCTACAAGAGCTGCTAGAAGACCAATTTGACAAAACTCGGGTCGGAGAAGCCGGTTCCAAAATTGCCTCGGCTTGACTCGGTTTATTCACACTTGCATAATCTCTCATTTGTTTCCTCAACTCTTAATAGCCTGGTGTAATGTGTATTTTTATATGCATTTTTAGAATGTTATCATTTCAAATTTAATCATAATTCACATTAAATGTATGAAAAATGCTCATAAAACAAAATTTGAAGCATCTTAATACTCTTTTGTGTGATTTTACAGGCGAAAAGACCATAAAATGAAAAATTGGACCAAAACGCAAATGATGAGCCAAAAATGACTAAACAAAACCCTCAAAAACCCTACAAACATTCACTCAAACATTTACAACAATTCGACAACCTTTTACAACCAAGTAAACCCAAGTCAAACACCGAAAATCGCTGAGTTGACCAAAAGTCAACTTTTCCAAAATAGGTCAATCGGTATACCAATATGAAGAGCTCGACGAGACGAATTCAACGGTACAAGCCTCTCAATCAGAAACGTTCTAGAACTCCCAGAAAAACTCGGTCAAATCTGGTCAAACTGGTCGAAGTCAACAGACCAGTCAAATCCCACTCGAAAAAATCACGAAAAATTCAAAATTCTCAGAATTGGACATTCTTAGTGTCAAATGACTCGTCTCGATGAGACCAATCTACTCGTGTGTTCCACCGGAGCCATAAATGTCTGTGTTCACCGAAAAATGCCAAAACCTATTGTTCAGCCCAAAAATCATCAATTTCGGGCTGCAGTTTTCTCAGCCTCATCATTTTCAGCACATATCTATATTTGCTATAATTCTAACACCATTATCTTCTCCTTACTCCCCTCTTTTCAACCATATAAAGAACTCAAGCAGTGATGAAGAATTGAGTGAGATAATCGAGTTTGAAGTAAGTGTTCAATTAAACTGAATTCTGTTTTTGCTGAAATAACTCAATTCGAGCTGACACTTCTCAAGTTCATAACTCACTTTATAGACCTCCTATTCATGCAAAACCAATTTCATTATCTTCTTCTGTCTTTCCTCTTTCTATGGATACCAATAACACCAAACATGATGAAGAAATTTGAGAGATAATTAAGTTCGAAGTCGTGCTAGTAATGAAATTCCAGCTTTAACGGTCAAATTTTGTTCAAATCGAATTGGTTCGAATTTCTCAAATGCAGAGATGTTTTCTGGATCCAAAGAGTTTATATGAGTTAGTAGTAAGGTGTTTGATGTTTCAATTTGATTCAAAAACCATTCGGGATGGGGGTTTGATCCGCGAGTTCATAGGTTTTGGGTTATTTTTCGAGTTGTGCCTTTAATGGAAGAATTTAGGTGGAAAAAGAAGGAATTGGAAGCTAAAACTCAGAAGTGTTAAACTCAAGGGAGTTGAGAACGAAACTCAAGTGTTGGTTCAAGTTTTCATTGAGTAAGATGGGGTGTGTGTTCCACCGGAGCCATAAATGTCTGTGTTCACCGAAAAATGCCAAAACCTATTGTTCAGCCCAAAAATCATCAATTTCGGGCTGCAGTTTTCTCGCCTCATCATTTTCAGCACATATCTATATTTGCTATAATTCTAACACCATTATCTTCTCCTTACTCCCCTCTTTTCAACCATATAAAGAACTCAAGCAGTGATGAAGAATTGAGTGAGATCATCGAGTTTGAAGTAAGTGTTCAATTAAACTGAATTCAGTTTTTGCTGAAATAACTCAATTCGAGCTGACACTTCTCAAGTCCATAACTCACTTTATAGACCTCCTATTCATGCAAAACCAATTTCATTATCTTCTTCTGTCTTTCCTCTTTCTATGGATACCAATAACACCAAACATGATGAAGAAATTTGAGAGATAATTGAGTTCGAAGTCGTGCTAGTAATGAAATTCCAGCTTTAACGGTCAAATTTTGTTCAAATCGAATTGGTTCGAATTTCTCAAATGCAGAGATGTTTTCTGGATCCAAAGAGTTTATATGAGTTAGTAGTAAGGTGTTTGATGTTTCAATTTGATTCAAAAACCATTCGGGATGGGGGTTTGATCCGCGAGTTCATAGGTTTTGGGTTATTTTTCGAGTTGTGCCTTTAATGGAAGAATTTAGGTGGAAAAAGAAGGAATTGGGAGCTAAAACTCAGAAGTGTTAAACTCAAGGGAGTTGAGAACGAAACTCAAGTGTTGGTTCAAGTTTTCATTGAGTAAGATGGGGTGTGGAGCTTGAAATGTCAACAATGGTTCTGCTGGCGGAAAACTAAAGCTGAAGCTTTTCATTTGGCTCAAACCCGATGATTTCTCAACCATTTTCAGCAATTCAAATTGTTGTAGCTTCGTGACAACGAGGAGAAGATATCTGGACTAAAAATTCAAGATGAGGTGAAATGTAGAGGAAGATCATGACCTGGGTTGAAATGAAACAGAAATGGAGTACGGAAAAAAAATTGGTTTTGAAATTGTCAAATGTACTTCCACCTAAAACTGATTTCTATCTACCGAAATGGCTCATTTCAAACCATTAACAAACGGAATTCTCCTCCAAGCAGAACAAAAACCATCACTCCACACACAAAAATAAAAATAAAAAAGGACGTTGGCAGGAGGGGCCACTCGTAACATTCAATAAAATAAATCTAGATCAGAAACCTTCCGCCAAAACAAAGTGAAAAGAAAACCCGCCCAAACCAGATCAAATCTCAACCAAATTCAACGAAATTTCATCCAGATTTTTAGTACAATCCCTTGATCTACTTGAGTCAATCACAAGCTTCAATTTATCTCTTAGTCTCCTCTCCATTCAAAACAGGCCATTGGACTCTCAAGTCAAATCTGACTATAAAAGACCCCTCAAGCCTAACCAATGAATAACTCATTCCTACACTCTCCTTAACCTATATACCACTCTTCATTTTTCTTCTTCTTCTTCTTCCTCTAGAACCACCATTATAGAGTCTCAAAACTTTTTGAGCTGTAATTTTTATTTTTTAGTGAAATCAAGCAATTTGGGGCTGATTTGGATGAAATTCGAATCGGTTGATTCTAAGCTTGAATCAAGGAGGAATTAGAGGTTCAAATCGACTCAAGGAAGCTATCGGCTGGTTCTCCAACTCTCGGTTTGATCTAATTCTATTTTAATCTTTTGATTTGAATTTTAGATGACAAGAACGTAATTTGTAATAATCATGATGAAATCTTGTCCAATTCTTGTTCTTGTGATTATGTGTGAGTAGATCTAGATAAGGAAGAGAATTTATGAGTTGTATGCATGAAATCTTAATTTTAAAGTTTGTAATTTTGCTGAATTTTTTATGAATAGTCATGAATACACAATTTTTAAATAATTGGGGGGAAATTGCTTAGCTCAGTATTTTTCATCCATTGATCTATTAAATCTAGAGTTTATTGGCTTGTTAATCATCTAGAATGCTTACCTTAGTATTTGTGTGATTAATTTGGAGTTGTGAATGATTTAAATTCAAGTTTGTTTAAAAATGCCTGTTTTGAGATAAACTCGTATTGAATCAATTTTTTTGAGTAAATCTTTTCTTAGATTGCTCAAATCTATCATCTAAATCTGTGCAATTATATGCTAAGTGATTAATGATTGTATCATATCGTGAATTTCCTATAAATCCTTATTTTTAAACTGAAAATCAATCATAATCCAGTTTCTTGTTTTGCTGCTGTTTTATCTCTGTTTTTCAGTATTTTCATTCTAATTTCGTGTCCAATTCAGATCTAAAAAATTAAATAAATATTTTAATAATTTAGTTCTCATTTCTTATATAATTTTCAAACCAAATTTGGCCCAATTTTGAATTACAAATTGTGATATATTAATTTTCAAAATTTGTAATTTGTTCTGTTTTTTACCGTTTTGTTCAGATTTACCGTTTTCTATTTTCTGAATTTTTAAAAATATAAAAACAGATAATAAAAATACAAAACTAGTCCTATCTAAAGTATTTCAAAGTGTAGAATCCGAATCTGAATTTTAAAATAGTAGTTGTTACGACAAATCAGAAAACATTGCCAATTTTGTAAGTACTGATCTGTCAGATCAAATTTCCGAATCCAGATCTGAGTTTTCATTATAAATCTTAAACCACAAATCATAACTGTACCAAAATTTTATAGATGATCCATAACCTAATAATTGAATTTCTGCAAAATATTTGGGATTTTTTAAGCTTTGGTGATTTTTCTATAATTTTCTGAAGTTGCTGCTGAACCGATTTTTAATCTGAAATAAGTTTTGAACTAATCTGCAAATATCTCAAAATTTTAAAATAAAATAATAATAACAGTACAGGACCATATCGTAGATCTTTATTTCTAGTTTTATACGGTATCTCATGTGTTGGATTTGGAGTTTATTTGGTTTGGACACTAAAGTATAACGTGCTTAATTCTTGAAACAAAAACTGAATTTGTAGAATTTGAACTTGGAAATTTACCTAATAAACCTTGAACTTAAAGACTTTACACTAGAGATAAATCCTTGAGATTAGTTAAGTCTTGAGGGCACACCTCCTTGTGTTCGACCCCTAAATTCATTTACCGCTCATACTCGTGAATTCAATAATAGAAAAATATCAATTATTTTGTTAAATTGTATGAAATATAAACGACGATTTTACCCGATTTACACCTGGCCAACTTCCCTCTTCTTCTCAATTTCGGCTCTCACAAAATCGCGAATCCTACATGCCTCTATTTGCTTTTTCAAAGCAGAGGCCTCCTCCCTCTTCTTCTCCTCTTGCTTCTTTCTTTCATCTTCTTTCTTACTATTCTTCTCAATCTCGGCTCGAATCCACTCAATCTCGGCCCGAACGTACTCGCGCTGAGCTCTTTCTTTCTTCTTCCTTTTCTTCTCAATCTTGGCTTGAATCCACTCAATCTTGGCTCAAACCCACTCGCACTGAGCCCTTTCTTCCTCCTCTTGCTTCTCAATCTCAGCAAAACTGGCTTCTTTTGTATCGGTACTGGTCAAGGCAGATTCAGCCTTGACTGGTATGGCCAGTGCCTCAACTGTAGGCACTGTTTCCTCTTTTGGGGCCACCTCAATTTTCATTTTATTTTCCCCATTTGTCGAACCCTTCTTGCTTTCTCGCCCATCTCAATCTCAGCCCTAACATATATGCGAGAGACGGGAAGACGAGAAGGCCGTGACTGGTACGCTCCGTTCGTACTAGTCAAGAATGAGGCGGCCGCCACCTTGACTCTTGGCGCGATTGTCTCTTTTGGGGCCGCACCAACTTTCTCCAACTTGCTCGGTTTTTCATAGCCAACTTGCCGGACTTCTTCATTCTCCTTCTCTTCTGCCTTCTTCTTTTCTGCTGCCTTCACCTTCTTGTTCTTCTCAATCTGAGCTCTCAACGATTCATGTTGAATCCTATTTTTCTCTAATATCTACTCCAGTTCTTTCTTGCTCAGTTTAGCAGGTTTCAAGGAGCAGACTTTTGCAATTGGTTTCACCTGTAATTAATTAAAAAAAGAAAATTAAAACGAAATAAATAGTAGAACCGGTTACTTAAAAAACAGAACAAAAAATGTGTCTTCTCCTCAAGAAAATAGACCATGAAAGCAAAGAAAAAGGTGTTGGCCGGTCTTACGAGCTAATATATCTCAGAATTACATTAAAATACTAAATGATAAGTGAAAAAAAATAGATTAAAATTCACTGTTAATTTTTTATTTAACTGCCCATTAGCTGGTACAGCTTATTATGAGGATTTAGTGATCAAGAAAGTCAAGAAAATGCACTCCTTCAGTCAAGACTGAAAAGAAGAATCAAGATTGAATTGAGAAACAATAAATTGAATAAAATACTAAGTAGGAGAAGTTTTCTTTTATCAAATGAAAAGAAAAAGAGTCAAGATAAGAAAAAAGATTAATCTGGACAAAATCGTGAGTGAACAGAAGAAAGAACATTAGAAAAAAAAAAAAAGACACAATTAGTCAACTAAAACCAACCAAATAAGAGAAATTGAAAGAACTAGTGAATACCTGATTGTTGCTTTGGACTGAAGGGGCCTCCACCTCCGTGCACAATCTTGCTTGAAGGGCGGAGGTCACAGCAGCTCTCATGGCAGACCTCGTCGCAGCCTTGAGATCCATCGCGTAACAGAAGAAGCTTCAGTCGAGAACTTGTAGAGCGCAATAGCAATAAAATGCTTGGGAGAGTTTGAGAGAAAAAAGCGAGGGGTTATGATTGGATGCGAGAGAGGAAGAGGTTTGAGGGGGTTTATAAAGAAAGGTCGCGCCACACCTAATGGCTCGATTTCCCGCCGATTACATGGATCTGGCATGTCAATTTCCCACCAAGTCATAGTGGATTGGCTAAGCTCGGTTCACCATTTAGGGTTAGGGTTTTGAAAGAGGGGAATTTCTGGCTGGCACGAAGGAGAAGAAAGGATCAGTATTCGGTAAAACTAGAGAGTTTCTCGCTCCGCTTCGGATAATTTTTTTTTAATAATGTAAGATAATGGATAACATAAACTAAAAATTGAAGTGGAAATAACAATATTTTTAATTTGAATGGTCCAATATGATACTTCAGAGATAATTCGATAGACACATAAAATTTTCTTTAACAATATTTTTTTTCTTATCTTTGATATCTTGTACATGTAGTTGATAATTTAGTTATGTCAATATTTATAACAAAATATACATATCAATATTTAATAACATTATGAATCTTTTAAGAAGAGAAAGACAATATAAATTTACAATAAAAAACATCAAAATTTTTGTCAACAACAATTTGATCCAAATTTTTAAAAAGAGGAGGAGAGGCTAGGATGCATTTCTTCTCTTTAGTGCATAGAAAATCATTTGTTGAATATTTGAAAAGAATAATAGATAGTGAGTTAAAATTTGTATTTAAATAATCCTATAAATGACTCACTTCGTAGTATACTGCAAAATTGTTGCCACAGAAGATCTCAGAAAGAATATTGTTAGTCTTTTTTTTTGTCCGGTTTTTTAAATATGGTTTTTAGTCTCACATCCTGCAGCTGCAATTCAAATAACATGGAGAACTTTATATACTAACCAATTATCGAATTTTTTTTTTGAATACCATTATTTTCCAAAATAAATCAATACTTGCCACTGTTTTGAAAATAATGTGGTAACTACCATTTCCGCCACTATTAGTGGCGGAACAACCTCTGTTCCGCAACTAGTAGTGCGGAACAGATAGATTTTCACTTCTGCCAACAACGGTCCATTTGACGCACTAAACGTGGTTAATTAGTATTAAAAATCTTGTTCCGCCACTAGTAGTGGCGGAACATGTTAAAATATTTCTTTACCCCCACTTAAAGATTAACTTGGCTCATGAATGGGCAATTAGCCTAAAAATTGAAGAATTACTATGTTCCGCCACTATTAGTGGCGGAACAGGTGCATATTTCACCTGTTCCGCCACTAGTAGTGGCGCCACTAGTAGTGGCGGAATAAGCCAAATGAACTTTTTAAATCTGACTTAAAAAACGCAGAAAAAACCACCTGTTCCGCCACTATAAGTGGCGGAACAGGTGAAAATACCCTCTGTTATAGTGGCGGAACAGGTGAAAATACCCTATGTTCCGCCACTAATAGTGGCGGAACAGGTGCATATTTCACCTGTTCCGCCACTTGTAGTGGTGGAACAGGTCCGTTTTTCCACTCACTAGCCCCTGACCTGGAAACGCAAAGCTTTCCTCCTCAACTACCTTCATTGAAATTGACTTCCCAAAGCTTTCCTCCTCTTCCGATACCACTAATCGTACGCCGAGTCATTGTCTGTATCTGATAGATTCCTCTGTTAAAATTATAACAAGTGACTGTATGGGAAGCAGCTTTATTGATCCTTCTCTCCAATTTTTCCATCAAAACAACATCGGGCCACCTATTTTGCGTGTTAGTAGCATTCTCTCCATATCTCACGTGATAAGAATTGAGCTTGTAAAAAGTCGCCATCACAATTGCCGTAACAGGCAGTTTTCTTATTCCTTTGAAAACAAAATTCATTATTTCAGCATTATTACTAGTTATTTCGCCCCACCGACGACCGTTCTCATCGTATGAAAGAGCCCATTTGCTTTTCGCCAATGGCGCTAACCATTATGTTGCCTTGTTTTTACTTTGCTTCTCAATTTTTTTCCATATTTTTTCAAATTTATATATATTGTGCGCTCGAGCTAATGGTGTTAACAACTGAGATACTGATTTGTTTTTTACGTGGATACTCAAATTTGCTTCCAAATGACGCGAGCAATAACGATGAAATCCGTAAGGTTCCTTCCATTTGTTGCCCCTCATTGCATTTATTATTCCCGCGTGCCTATCCGAAATAATACACAAGCCATTGCGATTACCGAGTACGTTATCCAAACACTCAAAAAATCACTCCCAAGTCTCATTTTTCTCCCTCTCAACCAAAGCAAATGCTACAGGAAATAATTGACCATTTGGGTCTTTACCGATTGCCGTTAGTAAGGTTCCTAGGTATTTTCCGGTTAGAAATGTTCCATCTACTGTTAAAACGGGTTTGCAAAACTTGAAACCACTAAGTGACAGGCCAAATGCCCAAAACAGCCCTTCAAACTCGGTCTCACCGTTACTATTTATAGCACCAAGTCTAAAAGAGTAACGAGTACCGACATTTGCTGTTTTTATTGCCGCCATATATTCAGGTAGCAAATTATAAGCCTCTTTCCAACCTCCGAATAAGAATCTAAGCGCGTGTTGCTTCGCATGCCAAGCCTTCCAATACGATATGCTATATTCATACTTCATTTTAACTGTTTCTATTATTGTTACGGGTTTAATTGCTAAATCTGCTCTAACAATATCCAGAACTAAACCCCCAACAAGCGCACTGGTTAATTGTTTGTGATCTTTTATAGGTGTTTGATGGTTGCATATGTGTGGTTGCATAAATGTTTTAATCTACCATAATTCTTGTTTATTTATTGATGCATGCAACCTCCAATTACACATGTCGGCTTCATGTTTAAGCTTGCAGCGCACAATATATCTCTCTTTGTCTGAACTAACGACTTCAATTTCTCGGTGCCACATCACACTATATAATCTTATAGCCGATTGTAACTCTGATTTCGTTTCAAATGTCTGACCCTTATATAACATTCCATCCCCTTCATGCATACTACTTCCCGATAGAACATCATTTCTCGCAAATTTCCACATTGAAGTATCTTCGAACTCCGCTGCCGGCGGATTGCCGAAAGTCCCCACATTACCCATTTGACCATCTTCTGTATAAATAAATCCCGTCTGATGGTTCATTCCCTCCCTTCCTGCTTAGCCATCTCCATATATTTCTTCTTCATCTTCTGGACCCATTTCTCGGTTCCTCATCTAATTCATCTTCATCATCTTCATCTTCTAATACCCTCCTATCAAATATCGGAAATTGACCCTGACAATCTCCAATATTCATTTCATTCTCATCCACATTTGCAACTACAGTTGTTCTACTACTAGTTCCTATATGGGATTCTTTATTTGGTTCTCGATCAACATATATTTCTAATTCTAGACCAACATTTCTGACGCGCTCAGCAAATTGAATTAGTTGTCTGTCATTCGTAATTTTTACTGGTCTAAAATGCCATTCGTTGCCGCTAAGATAAGGGTATTTACCTCGAATTAAAAGAGTGTCATTGGACGACCAACCAATATTTTCATAAATTTCATAACACAATTGGACATAATTTCTATTTGAAGCTGTACTTTCCTAGGTAAGACAGCGGGCTCGGATGGCTCAGAATCGCTGCCGTCGTTGTTGTTACGAACAATCCGACCATCGTAATATAGAAATATTACCGAGTTTTGTGTCATCGTCTTTCAAATATCTATTCTTTTTCCTAATTACAATAATATTTCAACAAGTCAAAAAAATATATACTAAATTGAACTAATTAATAAGTTTAAAAAAGAATTCTTTACTAAATTACCTACTTTCTTCTTCCTTTTCTTTAGCTTGCTTTTGCCTTCTCTAATTTTCCTCTTCTTCTAAAATATCTAATATCTAATATCTTCTTGCTTCACATTCACCTTCTTCTTCTCCTTAACCTTCACTTTCCTTATTCATATTTCACCATATTTGAAAAAATAATTATTAATTTTAATCAATAATTTCAAATAAATTATTTTAAATAAATCAAACAAGTTAATCTAACAAATAAAACCAATTCATCTAACAAATCAAACAAATTAATCTAACTTCAATTAATTCAAACTTATTTTATCCTAATTTCAATCAATTCAAAAAAATACCAAAACTAACACCTAAACCTAAACCTAAACTCAAAATAAAATAAAATCAATTACTTTTGTCTTTTTCTTCCTTCTAATTCTTCCTTTCTCCTTTAATTTTCACTTTTTTGGGAATTTTTTCACTGAAAAATCGCCCAAATTTTCGCCCCTTTTTGTGTTCCGTCGGGTATGGAGAGTGTATGGGGGAAGCGGAGAGAGAAAGAGCAATAAAAATGAGATTTTTTGGGTTTAATAGCCTGTTCCGCCACTACTAGTGGCGGAACAGGTCTTTTTTTTTTTTTTTCTTTCCAAGTCGGGGGCTAGTGAGCGAAAAAAACGGACTGTTCCGCCACTACAAGTGGCGGAACAGGTGAAATATGCACCTGTTCCGCTACTATTAGTGGCGGAACAGAGGGTATTTTCACCTGTTCCGCCACTTATAGTGGCGGAACAGGTGATTTTTTCTGCGTTTTTTAAGTCAGATTTAAAAAGTTCATTTGGCCTGTTCCGCCACTACTAGTGGCGGAACAGGTGAAATATGCACCTGTTCCGCCACTAATAGTGGCGGAACATAGTAATTCTTCAATTTTTAGGCTAATTGCCCATTCATGAGCCATGTTAATCTTTAAGTGGGGGTAAAGAAATATTTTAACATGTTCCGCCACTACTAATGGCGGAACAAGGTTTTTAATACTAATTAACCACGTTTAGTGCGTCAAATGGACCGTTGTTGGCAGAACTGAAAATCTATCTGTTCCGCCACTACTAGTGGCGGAACAAAGGTTGTTCCGCCACTAATAGTGGCGGAAATGGTAGTTACCACATTATTTTCAAAACAGCGGCAAGTATTGATTTATTTTGGGAAATAATGGTATAAAAAAAAAAGTCCCAATTATCATAGGGTGTGCAATATATTTAAAGTGATTGTTGGGCTGGTAAATGAGAGGGCCTATACTGGCTCAACAATACTTTTTTTTTTCAAAAGGTCAAAACGTCAAAAGCAATTAAATTTTTTTCTAGAGAAGCCATTAACCTTACCAACTGCACTACGTAACTTTATTGAGAAATTGAGCTACACAAAATACAAGTAGTATAATTATGCGCCAGCTTTGAACAAACATGTCATGTTTTTATTGCGCCTTGTATTGAAATGACGAAATTACCCTTGTTTTTTGAGAACGGCGCATTTTTTAATAGAGGTATTATGGTAATTTCAGGCATACGCAATTCTAAAATTATATAAATGCCCTCGTAATTCAGAGTCAGCGATATCTTTATTGAGGGCATTATGGGAATTTCATCTGCTCAAATTGAAGAAATAATTGTAAAAAGGCGCATTTTTAATAGGGGTATTATGGTAATTTCAGTCATACACAATTGTAAAATTACAGTAATGCCCTCGTAATTCAGAGTCAGCGACATCTTTATTGAGGGCATTATGGGAATTTCATCTGCTCAAATTGAATAAATAATTGCAAAAAGCCGGTTTCGAACTCGCGACCTCTAGGGTCAGAGGCCAGAGATTATTCCACTGGGCCAGCACAGTCTTTGTGACACATTTCAACTAATTATACTACTATATATAAAAGTTAGTCATTTTTTTGACAAGTGAGACTTCATGGGATTTTCTGTATTAAGTTTTATACTTCCAAATATATAGCGGGTCATTTTAAGATAAACATAATATTTAATACACAATTCGTTGCCACGTGTTAAAATATGAGGCTCTCAAATCACAACCATTCAATCCAAGCAAATCCAACGGTTGAAAATGAATTTTCTTTCTCCAAGTGACATGTGTTATTTCATGGGATCTTCAGTGCCAAGTTTTATACTTTCAAATATATAGCGGGTCATTTCCAAATAAACATAATATCAAATACACAATTTGCTACTTGGTCATCTTTTTGCCACGTGTCAAAATATGAGGCTCAAATATCCCAACCGTTCAATCCAAGCAAATCCAACGGTTGAAAATGAACTTTCTTTCTCCAAGTGACACATATCATTTTGTGGGATCTTCTGTGCCAAGTTTTATACTTTCAAATATATAGCGGGTCATTTCCAAATAAACATAATATCCAATACACAATTCGCTAATTTATTTTACTGATTTAATGTGGCATCATTTGTCTTTTAAATAGTACCCTCAAACTTTAATTTTATTACCATACATGACATCAAATATTCTACATTAAAAGAGAGTGGCACAATTGTTATTTTTTATAAAGTTGAGGGTTTTCTTTTGGGGTTAGATTTGTTAGGTAGACCTAAATTTTTTCCAATTCTATAAGAGATTTTATTATGTTGCTCCAAATTATACCTCACAAAAAAATATTAATTCTACTTTTTTTTTTTGAAAATATTTCATATTATCCCTTCAGAAATTTTAATATCAATTTTTTTGCTGTAAAAATATCAATTTATCTTTATTAGGACAATACATTCTGGAAGTGGAGCCAGAATTTGTACCTTTTTTTTGCTTTAAAAAAATTAATTTTATTTTATTTTAAAAATGTCTTCATTCAAAAAAATTAATATCATTTTTTTTTGCTTTACAAATATCAATTTATTTTTTTTAGAAAAATATATTTCTGAAGTGGAGCGAGAGTTACATCATTTTTTTCTTTAAATATATCAATTTATCTTTATTATAAAAAATGAATCTCCGAAGCGGAACGAGGGTTATACCTAATTAGATATAAATAGCAGTTGTTTAGGTGGGACATGTGTCAAAACAGGAATCAAACGTGCGTGCTTTACTCCTACTATACTTGTAATGAGAGAGATATGATAAGTAAATTAATAATTATCATCGATTGTTGTCCAGATATATCGTTAGGGAAATAAATGATATATTTTCTTTAAATATGAGCCCAAGTAAATTTTAGAATAAGCCTTTAGGCCCAACCCACGTTGCCATACAATTTAGGCCTCCGTCTAACTAATTCCTTTTTCATTAGTTGGTTGGTATAATAACAGAACAGAACAGAACAGACTGTCATAACAGACTTTCAGTATCACATCTTCATCACCCTCCTTTCTTCTCTTCTCGACTCTTCTTAAATCACCAATAAATAAAATGAATACACAGACTTACAGAGATGATAAAAGACCCAAGTTAAGATACTTTGACCAACTCAATCAAAAGAAACAAACAAAACCTAGCAACTGAAACACAAATAAATATAGTACCAAAATACTAAGAGTAACTAAACTATCACCACAACCGCCTCTCTTTGACAAAATACCAACAGTAACAAAATAGCCGCAGCCGAACGACTCCATTTCCTCATCCTTTCAAAATTCCTCCTTCCTCTTCCTATTCCGCTTTCAGCAAAAACTAAAACCCTAGTACTTGATGCTTAGAAAATCAAAAGATTAAAAAAATAAGATATACTTATCAGTCATTTAATTACTTTGTAGTAAATTAAATAAATAGATGCCATGACTCCTGATATTAATTTGTGTTTAGTGTTTAGTAATTTTAGTATCTATGCAGAGCCGGTCCGGTGTTTGCAGAGCCCCCAAGCGATATTGACTTCGGGTTCTCAAAATTTTTTTAAGTCCGGGTTCTCAAATATAATACTATATAATGTAAGGAAAAAACAATTAATAAATTGTATTCAATTAAAATATTAAAAAGCTAGAAAAGAAAATTATTTCTATGAATTTTGATTATGTAAAAAATATTTGAAGTTTACCATATCTTAAGTTATATAAATATTTGACAGTAGAAATAATATATATGATTGATTTTCAATGTTTAGATAACATAATATATACAATTTTGTGCAGATTTTTGTAATTTTATGAAGAAATTTATTTATTATTTTATACATCTTGTGTTTTGTTCTATAAAATCAATGAAGTTTATTATATTCAAGTATATTCAATATAACATTCTTTTTATTCAAAAAAAAAAAAAAATGACATGATCTGCAAATATGATAAAGTTTAGGGATATGTAGTGAAATTAAATAAAGAAAAAACTAGGGCGCGATTATATGGACTTTTTTTTTTATACCATTATTTCCCAAAATAAATCAATATTTGCCACTGTTTTGAAAATAATGTGGTAACTACCATTTCCGCCACTACTAGTGGCGGAACAGATGTTGTTCCGCCACTAATAGTGGCGGAACATGTGAATTTTATAATTTTTCAAAAAACGGGATTAATTAGTGAAAAAAACGTGTTCCGCCACTGCCACTGGCGGAACAGGGGAAAAATTTACCTGTTCCGCCACTTTCACTGGCGGAACAGAAAAAAAATTAATTTTTTCTAAAAAAAAAAAAAAAAAAATATTTTTCTGTTTCGCCACTAACAGTGGCGGAACACTATTCATTTGCACTAATTAATCATGTTTAGTCGACTCAAATGAGAAATTTTTGAAAAAAGCCGAAAATTCACATGTTCCGCCACTAGTAGTGGCGGAACAGATGTGTTCCGCCACTGGTAGTGGCGGAAATGGTAGATACCACATTATTTTGAAAGTGATGGTATTTACCGATTTATTTTGGAAAATAATGGTATAAAAAAAAAAGTCGATTATATGGTGAACTCGTTCTTTACAATTTTGTCTCGGCCCGTCTTTTTAATCTACAAATAGTGAAGCGGGCCTGTATTATGAGAAAATGGGTGTTGTTATGATTGTACACGAAAAACAATACAAGAATAAGACACACAAGAAAAAATTGAGAGGAGCAGGCTATATGCTATATTGATACTACTTTTTTTTTATCTTCTTTAAATTGTTTCTCAGCTATTTTATCACACATCATAGGAGGCCTTTTCATTGATGTGGCCCAAAGCGTTGGCCTGGTCTGCTTTGGGCCAGGGCTGGCACTGTATGTATGAATGGATGTCGATACAAAGAATTCTGGTAAGGTTTGCAAATTTTAGAAATCTATCTATGGATTGAAGCAAGCGTCTCGAAGCTGGAACCTTCGTTTTGATGAAGTTATCAAAAGTTTTGGTTTTACCAAAAGCGAAGGTTAGCCTTATGTTTACATGAAGTTTAGTGGGAGCACTGTAGTATTTCTGGTACTTTATGTATATGACATATTACTCATGGGAAATGACATCCCAACATTACTGAATGTCAAGAAATGGTTAGGAGATAATTTTTCGATGAAAGACCATGGAAAAACCTCCTACGTGCTAGGAATTAGGATCTATAGAGATAGATCTAGAAGGCTTATAGGTCTGAGTCAATATATATATATAGACAAGGTCATGAAACGGTTCAGAATGCAAGAATCCAACAAATGATTTTTGCCCTTGTCATCATATTCGTCCTCTTCAACATTTTCAAACTCATCTTCGTCGCCTTCTTCCATTTCTGGCACTTCATCTTCATCACGATTTATTACAGGTTCTAACATCTCAAGCTCGTCATCATTAAAAGGTACATTTGATCTACTACTAGTTCTTACATAGGATTCTCTACTTTGAATGCGTTCAACGTACATTTCTAATTCAGGCCAACCGTGTTCACCATATTTGATGTACTGAGCAAAACTAGCTAACTGTGAATCATTCAGAATTTTTACTATCTTAAAATACAAACAATCATTTATACAGTAAGGAAACCTACCACTAATTTTAAGATCGTCACTATTAGGCCAATCGGTGGTAGCATAAATTTTTACACACAATCTATAATAATTTCTATTTGTACTACGCGGGAGAAAAATAGCTTCCTATGGATAATAATTGTATCCACTCGAATATTGAGCAATTTGACCATTGTAATATAGAAAAATTTCAGAATTTTGTGGCATTTTCTTGATAAGGAGAAAGATATAAAGAGAAGAAATTTGCAAGAGAGACTTATGAAATTTGATTTTTTGATGATCAAGTGTAATAAGAAGACTCTTTAAATAGAAATCTAAATCATATACCTAAAAAATCTGAGATTCCACCAATATTCTTGCATGTTAAATCAATATTATCCACTACAAAAAAGCTAAATTGTCATTTCAATCTGAAAAAGTTAATATTCTCTAGCACCCTATATATGAACCCTAAATTCTATACCTAAAAAAACTTAAATTCCTCCTATATTCTAGCATGTTAAATCAATGTTACCAACTAAAAAAAAAGCTAAATTGTTATTTCAATCTGAAAAATTAAATATTCTCTAGTACCCTATATCTGAACCCTAAACTCCATACCTAAAAAAAACTGAGATTCCTCCTATATTCTAGCATGTTAAATCAATGTTACCCACTAAAAAAAAGCTAAATTATCATTTCAATATGAATAAGTAAATATTCTCTAGTACCCTATATCTGAATCATAAACTCTATACCTAAAAAACTGAGATTCCATCTATAGCCTAACATGTTAAATCAATGTTATCTACCAAAAAAAAAAGAGTTGTCATTTCAATATGAAAAAGAAATTCTAAATAAAAATAAGTTATTTATTATCATTTTTTTGTCTTCAGATTTATTTTATTTTTTTTCCATGTAAAAAGGCTAAAAAATCTGTTTTTAATTTTTCCCCTTTTTAGGCTTTTTTATTTTTTTGTTTTGGCTGGAGGGGCAGATGTTTCGCCTAGCCAATAGGCGACACAGACTGTTTCGTATAATACAGGCTCAAATTTTGTGGGCTAAGCCCATAATATGTATAATAGGTGTTTCGACCCACGACATACTGTAGAATTTTTTTATACATTATTTTCGGAAACTGATTAACCGCTGTTAGCGGAAAAGGGGGGGAATTAGAAAAATAGTATGTTTCGCCCGACCACTGGGCGAAACAAGGCTTGATTATCGCATTTTCGACCGTAATCTCATTGCGCTATGTTTCACTCCGCTACTGGGCGAAACGGCTAATTTCGTAAATATTTTCAAAACTAGGCCATTCTCTTAATTAATTTTTTTTTTTGCCACTTCAAAAAAAAAAGTCATCTTTGTTGCGGCCATTCTTGATTTCAATTAAAAATAAAATATATTAAATTCAATCTGGAGAAGAGTGGCAATAGAATCCAAATGTAGTAAAGAAAACAAAAATACAAAAAATGCTAGCCAATATATAGTGTTATAGTGGTTTCTTTCTCCGGATTTATATAACACAACTATGATCAAATTATTGGACATATTAAGGAAAATTTCGACTAGATATATTGTAAATGTACTTTGCTAAAGCCGCTCTATCAGCCGGTCTAGTTTGCAATCTTCAATTTTGGGGAAAATCATTATCTTCGTAAGGCCAACACACCCAAATCTCTCAATTTTCTCACAATTTTGAGTCTCAATTTCCTCCCAATTTTGACCTTGCTCTTCTGGAATATGTTCATCCTGGAAATTGTACACGAATTAGAAACATCACTTAACAAATAAGACAAAGAATATAGCATGGACCTTGAAATTAGCAATGGAAGTGAGTCAAAGATATTACCTCACATAAATGATCAAAGTGATCCAAACCAAATTTCTCCAAATTAGGGTAATGTTTAAGGAAATATGACATGAGACCAAACTAGGGCTGTCAATGGATCTCCAAAATCCGATAACCCGATCCAACCCAGGTCTATGAAATTCTCATTGTTATTTTGGATTGATTCTATTATGATTTGCAATACTTCATTTTTTATTTCTCTTAAATTTTTATCATATTGTAATTCAACCTTTTCATCGGGCAAAATGAAACGGGACATAGTTTCTTTTTTTCCATACTTGTACCTATATCTACAAGAAATATGAAATAATTTCATTAATTTGCTAGAAGCTTCATAAAGTGCTTCTATAGGTGTTAACCCAATTCCTACAGTGATGAATATAAGCGTAATTGACATTCCTGGAGAGTTATATATTTGTGTATTGATAAGACCATTGACTATTTCTTGAAGCTTGATCTCCCCTCCAGGTGAACCATATAGACAAGAAAAACCATGAACCAGAGTAGAAGAGCTCCTTTTACAACCTACACAATCTTCGGTTCTTGGTGCGGAAGCAATTTGGTTGGCTTTACATCCATCCCATGTATCATTTCCAATATATTTGTAGGACAAGCTCGCACACATTGAGTACACCATATACATCTATTATAAATTTTGACTAAATGTGACATTTGATCCCTAAATTATAGTTTTGAATATAAATATTTTTTGATCTGGTCAAAATAACTAAATAAATCCATTTTATTAGAGTTACGTTCTACAATGGACGGGACAAAGGTCACAATCATGTCCGCGATCCCGTGAGGGTGAGCTAACTCCAAAAAACCGTCCTCAACTTGGATTGTAGACTGCAACTCGTCTGCATGAAGCAGGAATCGCAAGTAATCGCCAATCAGCCATACGGCAGTGAATTCGTTCTCGGGCCTTGTACACACCACCCATCATACTAGGGGAGCTGGCCATGTTTGAAATCTTGAAAACCTTAACCACAAGGAGGAGTATGCAGAAGGAAAGGTGAGTGACTAAAGTGAAGTCGTAACAAGGTAGTCGTACTGGAAGGTGTGGCTGGAATACCTCCTTATCAGGTACAGCTATTGCTTATGCTGGTTGGGTATTTTGGTTACATACGTTTCACACCCAAAAAGAAGCGAGCTACATCTGAGCTAAGCTTAGATATGGAAGTCTTTTTTTCTTTCGTTTCTTGACGGTGAAGTAAGACCAAGCTCATGAGCTTATTGTCCTAGGTCGGAACAAGTTAATTGATAGGATCCTCTTTTTGATGTCCCCATGTCCACTCCATAATGAGCGTCGTATTCGGCAGCAGAAGTAAAAAAAGAATGTCGACAAGACTGTTTCTATTCAAATCACCCATGATGGAAGTGATTCAATCTCCCAGGGATGGGTGAGTAACGCGAAGGAGAATCCCTGAGATCAAATTATAATGAAAAAAAAATGAAAATTAAAAGTACTTATCACTATTCAAATAATATCTTCAGTATTCCAATTCGATTGCAATTCTAAGAAATCAATCTCAACAAAATCTAAAAATGATTATACAAGAACAATTCCTATAGCTATGAGTGCAGTATGGAGACTCCTTTATTGCAATGAGGAGAATCCTCCTAAAATTGATGGACGTTTTATACTTTTGCCAGTTACCAAAGGTGACGCTCAAATGATGGCTACTGCATTACGAAGAGTTTTACTCGGGGACCTAGAGAGAGTGTGTTTTACAAAGCAATATTTCATAACATTGACGTGCCGCATAAATATAGTCTAATATTCAGAATTGAGGAATGTTTGTTTGAGATCTTATAAAATCTCCAACAAATTGTACTTAGAAGTAATAGCCAAAATAAAGGAAAAACATCAATTCGCGTCAGTCGTCCCGGACGCGTCACTGCTAATGATATCAGTCTACTGTCTTCCGTGACAATCGTGAATAGAACAAAATTTATAGCTAATCTAACGGAAGCAGTCGATTTATCTATGGATTTAGAAATCGAGAGAGGTCGAGGATCTTGTTGTATCGAAGAGGAGAATAATCCCAAAGATGGAGCTTATTCAATAGATGTTGTATTTATGCATGTTGAAAATATGCATTTTTCCATTCATGATTATATGTTGAATGATGAAGAAGAAGAAGAAGAAATGCTTATTTTTGAAATATCGACAGACGGAAGCATAACACCTATAGAAGCACACTTTATGAATCTTCTAACAAATTAATGAAATTATTTCATATTTCTGATAAAATACTGCAAATCAAAATAGAATCAATCCAAAATAACAATGAGAATTTCATGGACCTAGGTTGGAGTTCATATCCTACTGACCAATTAAATATATGCAGCTCAACCTATATTTCTTCAATCAACTTTAATATCAAAATAATCGCGGGCCTTCTTCGTAGATTAGTGATAGATTGTTTGGTTCAAGTTCCAGGTATTGGTAAAGTAGAATATCTTAAAATAGTTCTTTCTATATTGAATATGCTTAAGATCACAGTAGGTTAGAAATAGATGATTTGGCTCAAGTTCTAGATATTGGTGCAGAATAATATTTCGACATATTTCTTTTTATATTCAATATGCTTCAGTCTATCCTATGAAAAAAAAAAAGATTTCAAATTAAGTTCTTATTTAGAACTTCTTAATTTGGAATCTTTGACTCTGATATCTTCTTTGTGTGTTTCTTTGAATATTTGATTAGATAAAGAGAAAATTAATCCTATTGAAACAAATATTTAAACAAGAAGATATTTTTCATATTTCTTTGGTTTCTTGGGACTCCGCTGGTACTTCTTGATTGAAAGGTCCAAAAAGAGGAACACCCTATGCTGCTCAAATCGCAACGAAAAATGTTATTCATATGTTAGTGAAACTAGGTATGATACAAGCACAACATATGATCAAAGGTGCCGATCGCAGAAGAGATGCAGTATTTAGAACCATTTTTCGTAGTGGTGTGAAAGTCAAATGCATACGTGATGGAATACCTTTCCCACATAATTACTGTCGAGCTCCTAAGGAAAAATAAGAGGACTGTAAAAATTATAAAAAATTCTATTTCATATTAATGTAAGAATGAATTCTTTATCATTTTTGGATCCCATAACAGAAAAAAAGGTTTAAATATGGTAAAAAGAGAGAGAATTGATTCCCTTTATTTTATAATAATAAAAGAAAAAAAGATTTTATTTTGGAGATTTTCAAATGCTTACTCTCAAACTTTTTGTTTACACAATAGTTCTGTTCTTTGTTATTCGCTATTTCTTTATTAGAAAATTGGATATAACTTGTATATTTGAAAGTTGGATAAATCTCGGCTATATATTAACAATTAGTTCTTTATTTAGATTGATGGAGGTACAACAATATAATTGACTTTCAAAGACTGTCTTCTCTTCTTCACTAACTTACGTATCCGCTCGCTTCTATGATACTCTGAATGTGGGGATTCATCATATGATCATCGTGTATCCGGTATTCTCTATCATCGTCATAATGGGCTGTTGCCTTTTCGAAAAATTTCTTCAAAAGGTATGCGATTTACAAAAGCGATTTAATTGACGAGTTATATATTATAGATATCTATGTGTTCCTCTTTATGACCTGATACTTTTCTTCCTGATCTCCCTAAAAAAAACCATCCAATTGTTTGATAATATATATATTGAATTGGTGGCTATTTATTTATATGTTCACAAATTCATATTTCAGTATTTGAAAAAATGAATGGATTTTGTTTTCTTTTAGTCGGAAAAAGTATTAAGACCAGAAGAATATAATCAAAAAGATACTTTTTGTACGGATCGGGATTTTCTTTGGGAGGTATTGGGAAGAAATTGGAATGGAATAATATCGATTCATACAAAAGAAAAGACTCTCTATTGATTCAAACATTGTACCTATGGGATAGGGATAGAGGAAGAAGAACAAATCGAAATGAAATTAAAGAATCAAGGAATAAAGGAAATAAAAAAAATCAGACTGGTGCTGACAGCTCATCACGAAAGAAATGACTGACATAGCCGGGCTATGGGGATCACTAACTCATACTAAAATGAATACTAATAGAATAAAAAAGAACTGTATTTTCTGTATACTTTCCCCGATTCCATTGCTACAGTGGGCCTTAAGCAATTGATCGGATCATATAGATATCCCTTCAACACAACATAGGTCATTGAAAGGATCTCGGACAACTAAACAAAGCACGAAAGTGTGGGATTAGTGCCCTAGGCCAAATGTATTTGTGCTAAGAAATGGATTATGTATTAAGACATTATTATTTATTCAATAAAGGTTGTTTCTTATATATATATCTTTGTGTATGGGTTGTGAATGTAAATTTCTTATATCAACCAAGAATGACACTTTGGGTTCACGTCATCAGAATACGTGATTCTGATAGTAGAACTGTGAACCAACGAATGATATTCTAAACTTACCCTAGTGATATAAAGGATGTTTATAGAGATAGACATACTTCAAGTAAGAAGCTGCATATCCACACTAGTATATTTGCAGGCTGGATGATCATGTTATGCTGATTATGGACATTGAGATGTCAAGTCTGCAATATAGGTACGTGTTAGAGAACACGTAATGGACTGACCACACTATGAGAATATGCATGGTATATGTCATTAGTGATTCTCACATGAATAGTGTGTTTGTTCCTACGACCTGAGATCACCATGGATTCCTGTATGAGAAACTGCATACTTTAATATGATCCTACGTCATCCGTAATAGGTTGATCATTAAAGTCATCGTTAGGTATGCACTGAATCATGACGAGGAATGTGAGTGAACAAGATGGGATGTGTTCCTCTCGTTAAGAGGTAGATATCTCTGGACCCCCCGATGAACTAGGACTGAGGAAAATGCATGGCCATGCTCAAAATGGATTAACATGTGTTGTTAATATCATTTTGGATTTACTCAGTCTAATTCTCGATCAGGAAAGAGACTTTGATCAAACTCAAGAATGACATACTTCAATGCCTTGCGATCAAAACTTATATCGTAGAACAAAATGACTAAGCAAATGTCAATTCAGATAGGTTTATGATCGCGGATCATTTCATTTAGGGAAATTTTTCAAAAACCCCCTAACTTTTCTGAATATTATCAAAAACCCCCCATCTTTTTAGATTCCTTCAAAAACCCCCTATCTTTTTAGCCTTCTTCAAAAACCCCCCAACGTTTTTGAAAATTATCAATAACCTCCTCTCATTTAGTTATATTTTTTAAAATGGCAATTTTACCCCTCTCATTTTAGTATAGTTTTATTTTTATTTTTTAAGTGATATTATTATTTTCAATATTCCAACTTATATTGAAAAAATTATATATTTTAAAAAAATGTAAAAAAAAATAAAATTAATTGGAATATTTTTTTAAATATAATTTGGAGTAAAATGGCAATACACCCATAATCCTACAAAAAATATAGGAATTTGCAAAAAACCCCTGTATTATGTCTAAAATACAAAAATATTTTTAAATATAATTGGAAAAAAACATTATGAAAAATATTTTTTTTGAAATTTTTTTTTTCACAAAAACATTTGTGTTTCGGAAAAATATTTATTTAACAATTTGTTTATTGAAAAATAATTTTTTTATAAAAATATTCTTTTCTTAAAAAATATAAAAAAAAATTTAAGATTTTAATTTTTTAAAAAATATTTTTAAATGTATATTTAAGAAAAGAATATTTTTTATAAAAAAATAAAAAATATTTTCTTGAAACATTTTTTTTTCAAAAAAATATTTTCAGAACAATTCTTTTTCAAAAAAAATATTTTTCATATTATTTTTTTTTTCAAAAAAAATATTTTTCATAATGTTTTTTTTCCAATTATATTTAAAAATATTTTTGTATTTTAGACATAATACAAGATATTTTTGCAAATTTCCTATATTTTTGTAGGATTATGGGTGTATTGCCATTTTACTCCAAATTATATTTAAAAAAAATATTCCAATTAATTTTTTTATGTTTTTGTACATTTTTGTAAAATATATAATTTTTTCAATATAAGTTGGAATATTGAAAATAATAATATCACATAAAAAATAAAAATAAACTATACTAAAATGAGAGGGGTAAAATTGTCATTATAAAAAATATAACTAAATGAGAGGGGGTTATTGATAATTTTCAAAAAAGTTGGGGGGTTTTTGAAGAAGGCTAAAAAGATAGGGGGTTTTTGAAGGAATCTAAAAGGATGGGGGGTTTTTGATAATATTCAGAAAAGTTAGGGGGTCTTTGAAAAATTTCCCTTTCATTTAACATGGGTAGTCATGACATCAGTTTAGAAGTTACTCATGACTTGCGATCTTTAGAAGATCGTTGCCAGCGTTAAATGGAACTTACACGGTCACACAATGAACTCCATTCGTACGGGATGAAAATACCTCAATAACAGTTATACATGTGATGTATAAATGGGCAAAAGAATAAATCAAATATTGGATATTTGATTGTGCTGGAATCACTGTTCACGTGCTGGAATTACTGTTCACGCGCTGGAATTATTGTTCACGCGTTTGAACGGAACACATATGGTATGTGCTGATTTGCTTGGCAGACAAGCATCATTTATTTAGAAACGATGGTCCGTTCACGCAGCAGGCAGAATTTGTTTCCTTAACGAAAGTTGTCTTTCTTTCACCCCTCTCTCTAGTACAAATAAAGGGGTAGCTCCCATCTATTCGACACACAATTCAGAAGCCTTAGAGGCCCGTTCTTTTACACAGAAAAGAGAGTGAAAGTTTTGAGAAATTTTCGGAAAGTATTTCCAGACTTGTCTAGCCAAGTCCGGTTATTCCGTACGTCTGAAGTTTGCGTGGATACGAGTAGAGGTTCTCTAACTTGAGAACTTGGGAGCGATCAATCTTCATTCCTAGGAGAAGCAAGGAGTTTCACGAGCCGAGCTTCAGGAAGAAGACGGTTGCAAATCAGGAAAGTTCAGACCTACATCCGTTCTTCATCTCGCGGATCAGGAAGATCCGAGGTATAAAATTTAAATGGCTAATCTCGTACTTTTATTCCCTTAACGTAGATCCTAGGGCGGGTTAAATCCATAGGTTCCGCTGCGCATGTAACATACATGGCTATGGATTTCCCAACAGAAAGCCAGGATGTTTCAGAAATAAATTGATTCCTATTTGAAGAGTGCATAACCGCATAGATAAGCTCACATTAACTCGTCAATTTTGGATGCAATTCGGGATTTTCTTTGGGAGGTATCGGGCAGAAATTGGAATGGAATAATATCGATTCATACAAGAAAAGGCTGTCTTTTGATTCAAACGCTATACCTATGGGATAGGGATAGAGGAAGAACAAATCAAAATGAAATTAAAGAATCGAGGAAAAAAGAAAATAGAAAAAATTGGACTGGTGCCGACAACTCATCAAGAAGAAAGGACTGACATAGCCGGGCTATGGGGATGACTAACTCATACTAAAATGAATACTAATAGAATAGAAAATAACTGTATTTTCTATATACTTTCCCCAGTTCCATTGCTACCGCGGGCCTTACGCAATCGATCGGATCATATAGATATCCCTTCAACACAACATAGGTCATTGAAAGGATCCTGGACGACTCAACAAAGCACGAAAGCCAGGATCTTTCAGGAACAAGTTGATTCCTATTTGAAGAGTGCATAACCGCATGGATAAGCTCACATTAACCCGTCAATTTGGGATGCAATTCTGGATTTTCCTTGGGAGGTATCGGGAAGAAATTAGAATGGAATAATATCGATTCATACAAAAGAAAATGCTCTCTATTGATTCAAACGCTATACCTATGGGATAGGGATAGAGGAAGAAGAACAAATCGAAATGAAATAAAGAATCAAGAAAAAAAAGGAAATCGAACAAAAAAGTATATGATAGAAAAGTCCAGATTCAAAATGAGCAAATTGAAACTCGAAAAGAATCCTTCTAATTCTCAAAGAATGAGGGGCAAAGGGATTCATATCGAGAAAAATTTCTTATTTTTATTTAGAAGATCGTGATTTAATCTGCATATGTTTGGGAAAAGAAGAATGGTCTCCTTTGATCATAAATGGAAAGTCTTCAATTGGAACATGAAAACATGACTGAATTGGTCTTAGTTACTCTCCGGGACGGAGTGGAAGAAGGGAGAAAATGCTCGAATGGAGAAAAGGATTCAATTACTTCGAAAGAATTGAACGAGGAGCCGTATGAGGTAAAAATCTCATGAACGGTTATGTAATAAGTTTTTTATATTCAACAACTCCTATTAAAAAAGAATCACAAAAATCGAAACATTTCTCTATCCATCCATAAGGTAGATCAGAAGCTACTCCTCCGATGTGGAAATAATTATGCATCATTCGCGTACCTGTGGCGGCTTCGAATAGATTGTATATCAATTCTCTTTCTCTGAAAATATAGAAAGAAGGAGTTTGTGCACCGATATCTGCCATAAAAGGCCCAAGCCATAATAAATGAGAAGCTATACAGCTCAATTCCAGCATAATGACTCTGATATAGCTAGCTCTTTGAGGTACTTGAATATTTTCTAATTGTTCTGGTGTATTTACGGTTATTGCCTATGTGAACATGGTAGCTAAATAATCTCACCATGTTACATGAGGTAGATATTGTATAATTATTCAGTTTTCCGCTATTGTTTCCATTCCTCTGTGTAAATAGCCCAATATGGGTTCACAATCAATAATATCTTCACCATCGAGAGTAAGGATCAGTCGCAGAACACCATACATTGATGGATGGTGAGTACCCATATTGATTATCATGAGATCTTTTCTTGTAACCGGTACAATCATATCTTTTCTTCCTAAATTCATTATTCTATGAATACCTCAAAGTGAGGCTCATCAAAATTAAAAATCGAATACTACTAAACAAAATTCAAACAATGAAATGAACGAGTTTGTGGCTCTTGAATACCCAACTGATCAATTAATTTATTATAACGTACTCGATTTTTCTTTGACAAATAAGCCAGCAAGCGTTGACGTTTTCCAAGAATTCTCCGTAGACCCCATTCCGATAAGAAATCTTTTTTGTGTAATTCTAAATGTGAAGCAATTCTTTGTATCTTATTGGAGAAACTGAATACTTGAAATTCAACAGAACCCTTGTTTTCTTCTTTTTCTTCTTGTGGAATATTGGAAATGAATGAATTTTTTACCATAAATAACACAATTTTTCTGTCTTTTTTCTTTCTTTTTCATGGATGATTTTTCCCATCAGGAAAAATAGAAAAATAAGAATTATGCTAGTTATTTGAATTTAGTACTCACCAAAATGGGGATTTATTCATATACTACTTAATCTATGCAAACGAAATCAATGATTTGGAGAAATACAAAATGGAAGTAATGAGCCTACCAATAAAGATAAAGAGAGGTGGCTCATTACTTCTGAGTTTACCTTATTTGAATGCGAATCTTTCCCTGTATAAAGATGCTCGATAATCTCAGAATCAATTATTTATGTTTCGAACAGAATTGGTCCAAAAAGATCATATACATTACTTTGGGCGGATAGCGGGAATCGAACCTTAGTCCCTCGGCAAAGAGGCAGAGGACTGAACGAAACGCTGAGATCATCGGCGCCAGAGGAATTTGCGAAGCTTCCTCCAAATAAACACAAAAATGTCAAGCCTGATGTTGAGCGCTATTCGGACTTCTCTCAAAAGGATCCAAAAGATTCTATTGAGAAAGGCAAAAAAGGCGATGTGATAAATAAGAATTTGCAAATTCTCCGGCCATAGATACCTACCAAATAGTTTGGAATACTTCCAATAAGCCGATATCATAACGGTATAGAAATACGGTAGGAAAACCATCTCGAAATAGCCTTGCTTCTGTGGGAAGGCTAATTCATTGATTTTGAAAAGCCCTACGTAGTAGAAGAATCAACGAAGCGCTCTAGCCATACGCATCAGAGCTTTAGGAGAAATTACTATTGCTATCCTGACTCTCCCCGAGACGAAATTGATATTCAATCCCTTGAATTTCCAGGTAGATAAATAACCGGGTATAGGGTCATTTCGCTCCAATTGAGTCCTTTCAGAAAATACTATTTTATTTAGGAATTTGACGGCGAATGTTTTAAGAGCTTTATAAAAAGATCCCAACCATTTCCACATCCACAGAATGACGTCAAGTACTAACAGGACGAGATCTTCGAGCATTTCCGGGAAATAAAATAGGACCACTATTAGCCCATAGATAGGAACCGAGATCTGACTGTATTAAATGATCCATACGTTGAACGTGTCGGATAGATAGTCTTCCAAAAAGTCATATCCCATCATGAATGTAATAAGGAGTACTATCCACCATATTAGTGGCAGCCCCTTCCCCTCGAGTCTAATTTTTCTCATCAAATTTGTACGATACTACAAGATTTCTTGGATGATTTTTCCCACCAGGAAAAATGAATAGTTATTAGAATAAAAATGAATAGTTATTGGAATCTAGTACACACTAAAATGGGGATTTATTCATGTACTACTTTATCTATGCAAACGAAATTAATGATTTCGAGAAATACAAACGCACGGAACTTGAGTTTTTGGTGCAAACAAGGATTGTGCAGTAATATTTTAAAATTAATAAAAAATTTGGTTTGCAATTGAAGAATTTAGTATTTACTATCATTTCTTACGAAAAATCTACCCGTGTTTTTTTTGAATGAAACGAGCAAATAAATGCACGAAACATGAGTTTTGGATGCAAACAAAGATTGTGGAGAAATATTTTAAAATGAAGACAAATTTTGGTTTGATTTGAATAATTTAGTATTACTATGATTCATTATGAAAAATCTGTCCGAATTTTTTTTTTTGAATAAAATGAGCGTACAAATGCACGAAACATGAGTTTTTGGGTCACACAAAGATTATGGAGAATTATTTTAAAATGAATACAATTTTTTGTTTGCATTTGAATAATATAGTATTTACTATCATTTTTTATGAAAAATCGGGCCAAGTTTTTTCTAATGAAACGAGTTAATAAACGCACGAAACTTGAGTTTTCGATGCCAAAAAAGATTGTGGAGAAATATTTTAAATTTAATACAAATTTTTTTTTGTATTTTAATAATTTACTATTTACTATCATTCTTTACGAAAAATTTATCCGAGTTTTTTTTGAATGAAACGAGCACACAAACGCACGAAACATAAGTTTTAGGGGCACACAAAGATTGGGGACAAATATTTTAAAATGAATACAAATTTTTGTTTTCATTTGAATAATTTAGTATTTACTATCATTTTTTTACGAAAAATCTATCCGAGTTTTTTTGAATGAAACGAGCAAATAAATGCACGAAATATGAGTTTTACGTGCAAAGAAAGATTGTGGGGAAATATGTTAAATTGAATAGAAATATTGGTTTGGATTTGAATAATTTGGTATTTATTGTTATTCTTTACGAAAAATCTAACCGAGTTTTTTTAGCATGAAATGAGCAAACAAACGCATGAAACATGAGTTTTAGAGGAACAAAAATATTTTGGAGAAATTTTTAAATTGCGTACAAATTTTGGTTTGCATTTGAATAATTTAGTATTTCCTATCATTCTTTACGAAAAATCTATACGAGGCTTTTTTGAATGAAACGAGAAAACAAACACACGAAACTTGAGTTTTGGGTGCAAAAAAAGATTTTAAAATGAATACAATTCGCATTTGAACAATTTAGTATTTACTATCAATCTTTACGAAAAATCTATCCGAGTTTTTTTTGAATGAAACGAGCAAACAAACGGACGAAGCATGAGTTTTAGGTGCAAAAAAAGATTGTGGAAAAAGATTTTAGAATGAATACAAATTTTGGTTTGCATTTGAATAATTTAGTATTTACTATAATTTTGTACAAAAAATCTATCCGAGTTTTGTTTGAATGAAACGAGCGAACAAACGCATGAAACTTGAGTTTTTGGTGCAAACAAGGATTGTGCAGTAATATTTGAAAATTAATAAAAATTTTGGTTTGCATTTGAATAATTTAGTATTTACTATCATTTCTTACGAAAAATCTATCCGAGTTTTTTATTGAATGAAACGAGCAAATAAATGCACGAAACATGAGTTTTGGATGCAAACAAAGATTGTGGAGAAATATTTTAAAATGAATACAAATTTTGGTTTGATTTGAATATTTTAGTACTACTATCGTTCATTACGAAAAATCCATCCGAGTTTTTTTTTTGAATAAAATGAGCGTACAAACTCACAAAACATGAGTTTTTGGGTCATGCAAAGATTGTGGAGAATTATTTTAAAATGAATACAATTTGTTGTTTGCATTTGAATAATTTAGTATTTACTATCATTCTTTACAAAAAATCTGGCCGAGTTTTTTTTAATGAAACGAGTTAATAAATAAACGCACTAAACTTGAGTTTTAGATGCAAAAAAAGATTGTGGAGAAATATTTTAAATTGAATACAAATTTTTGTTTGCATTTTAATAATTTACTATTTACTATCATTCTTTACGAAAAATTTATCCGAGTTTTTTTTTTGAATGAAACGAGCACACAAAAAAATAAACGCACGAACATGAGTTTTGGGTGCAAAAAAAAAGATTTTAAAATGAATACAATTCGCATTTGAACAATTTAGTATTTACTATCAATCTTTACGAAAAATCTATCCGAGTTTTTTTTGAATGAAATGAGCAATCAAACGGATGAAACATGAGTTTTAGGTGCAAAAAAAAGATTGTGGAAAAAGATTTTAAAATGAATACAAATTTTGGTTTGCATTTGAATAATTTAGTATTTACTATAATATTTTACGAAAAATCTATCCGAGTTTTGTTCGAATGAAATGAGCTAACAAACGCACGAAACTTGAGTTTTTGGTGCAAACAAGGATTGTGCAGTAATATTTTAAAATTAATAAAAATTTTGGTTTGCATTTGAATAATTTAGTATTTACTATCATTTCTTACGAAAAATCTATCCGAGTTTTTTTTGAATGAAACGAGCAAATAAATGCACGAAACATGAGTTTTGGATGCAAACAAAGATTGTGAAGAAATATTTTAAAATGAATACAAATTTTGGTTTGATTTGAATATTTTAGTACTACTATCGTTCATTACGAAAAATCTATCCGAGATTTTTTTTGAATAAAATGAGCGTACAAACGCACAAAACATGAGTTTTTGGGTCACACAAAGATTGGAAGTAATGAGCCTACTAATAAAACTAAAGAGAGGTGGCTCATTACTTCCGAGTTTACCTTAGTTGAATGTGAATCTTTCCCTATGTAAATATGCTCGATAATCTAAGAATCAATTATCTATGTTTCGAACAGAGTTCGTCCAAAAAGATCATATTCATGGAATACGATTCACTTGAAAGATGCCTTGATGTTGAAAAAGGATATAAAAGTTCTAGTGCTCTATCTTGTATATACAATAACGTCCAGAAGAAAAAAGTCGATTCATATGTTGATTAATACTTTTTGGTCTAAATTTTTTCTTATTTTGTTTTATTGTTTTTCATTAAGTTCACAAATTGAGAGCCGGTCTGTGCTTGTTAAGATAGAAGATTATCTATATCTAGTCTCAATCCCAAGACACTTTATTGATTCGCATTTGGATCGTAAAAATGTACCCGAAAACAAAATGGATCCGTGTATGGATTTTTGAAGAAGATATGTTAGCTTATCGGATTTGGATTTGGATCTAACAAGATCTGAATCAGAAACCCGATATGAATCCGATAACTCATAATTAGATATACATATTATAAGTTGGTATATATAGTAAAAAATATAGACCATTTATTCGTTACTTTTATGGTTGCATAACTTAGAAAACAAGAAAAATAATAAAAGGAAATATATAAATGAGCATAATAGACAAAAATCACCATGATTCGCATAACAAATATGACACATAAAATGTTCAAATATAAATATTAAGCTTACATGTTAGACTTAAAATTATTTCTTATTTTCTGATAAATTCTGTTAACAAACGAGAGCGTAAGAATATTTTTATCCAAAATTTTCATCAATTATGGAGCATGAAGAAGATGATGACAAGTAATATATAATTTTCTTTGCGATCCAATGAATTGACCTGAATTTTACGAAAGAAGATGAATAAAAGATCACATAAAATGTATAACTTTTATATATTTAATAACGAGATAATATATTTGTTTAGTCTCTTTTTTATTTATTATTATGAACTTGAAAATTTTTCTACCATATTTTCGACAAGTGCAATTTGATTCAGAGATTAATTGGTGCTTTATTGATCTCTTCTAAAATTCATTCTTATTTCATTATTTAGAAATATTTCATTAGTTTATAATAATTTACATATGTAACGTAAGTTTATTTTGTATTAGAATATTATGTATGAGTATGAGGTGAATTAGATAAATTTTATGGTAACTTTATGGTTTATGTTATGGTGATTATTTTTTATATACTCATGTTTAAATTATGTTTAGAACTTCATAATAGGATCTGAAACCTGATCCGAAACCCGCTAGTTAATGAATTTGGGTCCACATATGGATTTTAATTTTCTTAATGGATTTGAATCTGCAGTTGGATCTTCTAAACTTCAAATGAATTTGGGTTTGGATACTGCATGGATTCGTTCCATTGATAGCCTAAGACCAAACGCACAATTCATACAACATTTACCCACGCTCAGTCTTTTCAGATTGTTAAATATGGCAATTTCGTAACTCGCTTTTCAACAGTTGGAAACTGTAATATATATGGCTTCTTTTGAGTCCAATGTGAAGTGCAAAGCGGCATTCGACATTCTCAAGGAGAAACTGTGTTCTGCCCCCATCATTAAAGGTCCAGATTGGAATCTGCCTTTCAAGATCATGTGCCATACGAGTGATAAGGCAGTTGGAGCTATTCTTGGGCAGCGGGATGGGCGAGAACCCCATGTTATCTCTAATTATTTTAGGACCTTAGACGATACTCACTGGAACTATACCACTACAGAGAAAGAGTTGCTAACCATTATTTTTGCACTGGAGAAATTTAGGTCCTATCTCTTAGGAGTTAAGGTGATTATAGACTCTGACCATGCCGCATTGAGGCATCTTTTCAAGAAGAAGGAATCCAAGCCGAGACTTCTTCATTGGATATTGTTGCTCCAGGAGTTCGATTTGAAGATTAGAGATAAACGAGGATAAGAGAATCTAGTTGCAGATCACCTTAGCCACTTTCCTATGAGTATTGAGGAGGATACCCCAATATCGGAGTTCTTCCCTGAGGAATATCCCTATGCCGTGCAAAGCTATACACCATGGTATGCTGATACCTGGTGGCTAAAGACCTACCAGAGGATCTTACACGTGCACAGGCTGATCAAATCCGATATGATTCCCGATTTTATATTTGGGATGAGCCTTACCTCTTTCGGATTTGCGCGGATCAAATTATTTGGAGATGTATACTAGATAATGAGGTTAGATCCGTGCTTGAGTTTTGTCACTATCTGGAGTGTGGAGGACAGCACATAAGGTCCTTGAGTGTGGTTTCTTCTGGTCCACTCTACATAAGGATGCTTACTTCTTCGTGAAGTCATATGAGCGATGCCAGAGAACGGGAGGACTAACCAAGCGAGACAAGATGCCGATGAAGTATATTCTTGCTTGTGAGGTCTTTGAAGTGTGGGGTATTGACTTTATGGGACCTTTTCCTCCCTCATACAGTTTTGAGTATATTCTCCTGGCAGTCGATTATGTCTCCAAGTGGGTTGAGGCCAAGGCCACAAAAATGGGCGGATGTAAAAACGGTTGTGAATTTTGTGAAGGACCAGATCTTTAGTAGGTTTGGGGTCCCGAGAGTCTTCATAAGTGATAGAGGAACCCATTTCTGCAACCGGAGTTTCAGGGAATTAATGAAGCAATACCATGTCACACATATAACCTTGACAGCTTACCATCCTCAAACCAATGGCCAAGCAGAGCTTTCAAATAGGGAAATCAAATGCCTTTTGGAGAAAGTGGTGAACCCCACTAGGAAAGACTGGAGTCTTCGGCTGACCGACGCACTCCGAGCTTATAGGACTACTTTCAAGTCCCCTGTAGGCATGTCCCCTTATCGGCTAGTCTATGAAAAGACTTGCCATCTTCCGGTTGAACTCGAGCACAAAGCCAATTGGACTATCAAGAAGTGCCATCTAGACTACCCAAACGATGCACTCAACTGGAATCTACAAATCCAAGAGTTAGAAGAGATCCGAAATGACGCGTATGAGAACTCCCGAATCTTCAAGGAGAAGACCAAGATGTATCACGACAAGAAGCTTGCCCATAAGGATTTCAAAGTGGGTGACAAGGTATTGATGTTTAACACAAGACTCAAATTACACCCGGGCAAGCTACAAAGTAGGTGGATAGGGCCTTTCTTGTGACCAAATTATTCGATTTTGGTGCAGCCGAAATTCAAGGTCTTGATTTAGGGAAGGTCTTCAGGGTCAACGGGCACCGGCTGAAGCGGTTTCTTGAGAGTTTCGATGCTAGTTGGATTGACATTCATGATCTTGGCGAGCCATCATCCACTGCTTGATGAGATGGAGACGTCGGGCCAACGATGTTAAAAAGAGGCGCTACTGGGAGGCAACCCTGCGAATAAAGGTTGTGTTTTTCTTTGTTTATTTTCTTTTTCTTGCATTGCATCACTACCTTGTACTTATATTTTCTCGGGGACGACTAAAAGTTTAAGTGTGGGGTTGAGTCTTTATTGCATATTAGGTAGTTAAATTTTTTTTTAATAATAACAATAAAAACCCATTTTATGCCTCAAATAAAAAAAATGCCCAATTAAAAATCAAAAGGAATGAGAGAGAATTGTAACTTGTACTGAATAATGTGGTGGGCCTCATTTGGACTCAAAAGGATCGTATAGACCAGTTCAAGAAGAATTGAGGTCATTGGTTTAGGGATCTTTTGTCACTGGTGAACTCAATTTGTTGCTTGAGTGCCAATAATTTAGAAATTATGTGAGGACTTACCATTGGACGGTGACCCAGAACTCAAGCATGTTTGTAGTATAATATCCATAATAACCCACTATATCATCTCGTATATATATAAATAATATCCAGGTTTATTAGCTTCTAAAGTCACTTTGTTGCTTGGTTTTGGAGAAGGAGGGTTAGGCAATATAAGAAGATAGGGCACGGCAAGTAGAGGTTAATGTTAGAAGTTGACGGCTTATGTGTAGTAGATGAGCCTTGTGCACCGAGTGTATTCCTGAGGAGAAGCATCTTAGAGACAGATTTATGGGAGTATACTCTAAGGTAAACTCTATTTTTGACACAAAGACAAGTTAGGCCCCCATAATCCTCAAGAGTTTTGAGTCACAATCTTCTAAAACCAAAACAAAAAACAAAAACAAAACAAAAACACAAAATAAATAAATAAATAAAATAAACACAAAATAATAATAATAATAATAATAATATATACATATATACATATACACATACATATATATACGTACATAACCATATCTACTGTGTGTCTTGTTTTAGGTCTTGTGTTTGGTTTTATTTACTTTTTTGGTTTCTCTTTATTTTAGTTTTCTATTTTTGTTCAGTCCATTTTCATTAGAGAAGTAATCTTTTCACCTAGTTTAGTCTAAATAGCTCTCGGTGGTTCGACCCTTACTTCCACGTCTACTTTATTATAGTTAAGTCTAGGGTTATAAATTTCTTTTGGTAAGTGTAAAATGACTGCAAAAATACCTCTTGCCAACACTTCAGAGGAATCGGACTTATGCTTCATTAAGTAGACATAACCATATCTACTGAAGTCGTCCGTGAAAGTTATGAAGTACCGATATCCAGCTCTAGCTCGGGTACTCATTGGTCCAAATACATCAGTATATATGAGTTCTAATAAGTCATTGACCCTTTCACCAACTTTTCTAAAGAGTTTCATAGTCATCTTGCCAAGTAAACAAGACTCGCACGTCTCAAATGATTCCAAATCAAATGAGTCTAAAAGCCCATGAGAGTGGAGTTTAGAAATATGTTTCTCATTTATATGGCCTAAGCGATTGCGCCAAAGGATTGTCATATCTGAGTCATTTGGTTTAAATCGTTTCATGTTAATGTTATATATGGACTTATAATTCTCTTTCTTAAGATTTAGCATGTAAAAACCTCTTTCTAATAGAACATTTCCTTAGAAAAGATTATCCTTTAGGATAGAACAATTATTATTCGCAATAATAAATTTATAATCATCCAAAGATAGACTAGAAATAGAAATAATATCTCTGCTCATAGTAGGTATAAAATAATAATTATTAAGTACTAATACAAGTCCACTAGGCAAAGTCAATAAATAAGTTCCTATGGCTAATGCAGCAACTCTAGCTCCATTTCCCACACGAAGGTCGACTTCGCCCTTAGCTAATCTTCTACTCATTTGTAGTCCATGCACATTATTACAAATGTGATTACCATATCCGGTATCCAATACCTAAGATTTAGGAGTAAGATACCTAAGATTTAGGAGTAAGTGAATTAGTTTCAATAACAAAAATATCTGAAGCAGTAATCACACTACCCTTCTTGATTTCGTCCTGATAGAGTTTGCAGTTTCTCTTCCAATGGCCAACCTTGTTTCAATGGAAGCAAACTCCATCCTTGTCTTTCTTGATCTTAAGTTTAGGCAACACCTTGCCTTTACCCTTGCTCTTGTTCCCGGTATTCTTACCCTTCTTCTTGTGAACCATTAAGACGTCTTTGACAATATTTGTCTTCATGTCCTCCTGTGCGTTCCTAAGCATCCCATGCAACTCGATGATGGATTTCTCCATCTGATGCATATTTTAGTTCATGATGAATTGCTTAAAACTAGGAGGCAACGACTCGAGAATTATGTCAACAGCCAATTCTCTGGGCATAGCTGAACCAAGTCTCGTCAATTGATCAAGATAGCTCTTCATCTTGAGTACATGAGCACTCACAGATGAACCTTCAACCATCTTCGTATCGGTCAGAGAGAGAGTCGCTTTGTAGCGCTCAACTCTAGCCTTCTCTTGGAATATTTCCTTAAGAGTTACAATCATATCGTATCCCATTTCCTCCAGTTGCTTCTGAAGCTCGGAGGTCATGGTTGCTAGCATGAGATAAGCTACATCTGTGTCATCTTTGACATATTTAGCATATGCATCCCGGATAGCCCTAGCGGCTCCCTATGCTGGTTCCTCTAGGCTAAGCCTCTTCTATGACTAAAAGTTTATTGTCAGCCCTGAGAACAATTATCAGATTTCTAAATCAGTCATGGAAGTTAGACCCATTGAGCTTATCTTTCTCAAGAATAGATCGCAAATTGAACCCAGTTAAATTGTCATTGTTTGTCATTATTCTACAAGTTAAAATGTAAAGTACCATTATTATTTATTCATTGGGATTGTTTTGTTTTGGTATTTGTTATATTGTACTCCCACTATTTTTCTTCAAATTAACCACCTTCAGTAGTATTGATTCGGAAACTTCAATTAAATGAGGTTTCATAGTGAGTCAAGACCTGTATTTCATTGAGTCTTAAGTGCGCTTTGACGCAACCCTCAATAAATAACTATTTAGGTAGGAACACTTCCAATTGTATCATATACAACTCTTTTCTTTTATGGAATGGGCATCATATGTCCGGTGTATTATTCCATCTTGTGCCTTGAGTCCAAGTCCGGCTTGCTTGCTTAGTTAAGTTTAACCATGTATGATTATCAGCGAAATATAATCCAGCACACTCAGCTTTGGCATAACCCATGCTGGACGACATTTCCCGCATACCCTCCTTTACGAAGACAATCCCCAATATCCTCAGCTTTGGGATGCCCCACATGAAAGACTTCCTAAGTACCGAGTGCTTCAGTGACATGGGGGGCACTGCCTTACTTAACATTTTGAAGGATTTTGTTTTAGATTTATAAATATAAACATCACAGAAACTAAGTTAAATATGGTATGAGCCTATTCCTCATGAGCGATCATGAGATTCCTAATCCTAGATCTTTCTTTAGATTGCAGGAGTATTCTTCAACGAACCCTTCGTTGTGTGTGTGCGAAGATACAATGCCATCTTCCGAAGATTGCGTCAAGATCCTTGCCTTGTAGCCTTGATATAATATCTTTGCTAACAACTATCCTATTGCTAGAAAAAGTAATTTACAATTTTGGACAACTCATATGTTGCCATAATTACAACTTTGGACAACTCACTGGTTGTCATAGGTATTAAATAAAATTACAAGCATTCACACACAAGATTACATCACAGAACAATCACAGATCTAAAGCTCATACCGTATTTATACATTTAAATTCCATGTATAATAAAAATTAGGGTTTCTCGTATAATCAGCATAATTCCGTTGGGAACGGAACTATTCCGTTCTCAACAGAATAACGCTGAATAATTATGAATTTTCTGCGTTGTTCTGTTCTCAATGGAACTATTCCGTTGGGAAGAGAGACGTGCTGGAAATTCGTATTTCCTTTTGTTTTAGTTTCGTTTCCAAAACAGATTTCGAAAAACTATTTTTTGAAACTCTAGGAAATCATAATATCTAATATTATATTCCCAGAAACTATTTCCGTGATGTTTTGAAATAATATTTTCAAAACCGTAAAATTTATTATACTAGAATTAACTAAAATTTAAATAAGCAATCGATGATTATTTCCTTAACGAACGCTCTGATACAACTGTAGAAAAATTCATAGCCATGTACGTTATATGAACATCGAAACTTATAGATTTAACCCACCCTAAGATCATCATTAAGGGAATAAAAGTACGACATTGACTATTAAAATTTATACCTCGGATCTTCCTGATCCACGAGATGAAGAACGGATGTAGGTCTGAACTTTTCTGACGTGCAACCTTCTCCTTCCTAAAGCTCGACTTGAACAAACTCCTTGCTTCACCTTGGTAAAGAAACTGATCGCTCGCTAGTCTTCAAAGTAGAAGACCTCTACTCGTATCCACGTCAAACTAGGGACAGTTCAGAATGTCATTCGTTGGTTCATGTAAGAATGCGAATTTGTCGTTTTAATTCACAACTTAACAAAGATATTTATAAGTCCCTAATGCAATTCAATGTACATGTGGTATGCAAGTTAAGGATGTCGATCCACAAAGAAGCAAGACCTTAAATTTTTAACTTTTAATCTCATGTTTATTAAGTGCAAGTTGTTGATCAAGATGTTGATGTTGTTGTTTATAAAAGAAAAATGCAACAGAAAATAATATAAATAAATTTTGTTTTTAAAAGTTCCAAAGAGAAAAGTAGGGAAATGTCGACTATTCATATGACATGTTAATATTTCATCACAATATAAAGCAATTTATTACTAAGATTTAAAAGCAAGGTTTGATGAATTTATTTTCACAAATTAATCAAAAATAACTCAAATATTAATTTTTACTCGAAAACTTCTATTTTTAAGTATCACCAATACCCGATTTAAATCCTTATTTGAATAAAAGAACAACTTTTCCAAGTTATTATTACTCAAAACAAATCTCAACACTTCTCACAAATATTTCAATTTAATTCATTCATCCAAACAACTTAACTTAAAATTTGATGAAATAGTGTCAAAATTTAGTCTTTCAAATATTATAATAAATACAACTTTTTACTTAAAGTTTTATTAACATATGTCACACAAAAAGTCTTTCCACACTATGAATTTACTCACTCATGTCCACAAACATCAAATTTACAAGTCTTTGAGTCATATTATTCATCCAAGAAAAGAAAGAAAATACAGAAATAAAGAGAAAATAAATTAAGCCCTAAAGATGACAATCGTTCTCGAATTTTTCATCCTTCATGGTTGATCTTTGCACTTCCTTCTTCTAGATTTGGTGTTCTCTTCTCGAAAACTCTCACTCTCTCTTTTCATTTTACTCACAAGAATTTAAGTTGAAGCTTTTTGGACATTAATGGTGGAAAAGAAAAGAATGAGAATGGTGGAAAATGGAAGAAGAAATGAGTGTGATAATGGATATGAGAATGGATGTATGAATGAGATTTAGAGAGAGAAAGATGGTGTACTTTTATAGAGAAATTTGACCTAGAAAATATTTCGAAATAAGCTTGTGGGACTAAAAATCGAGCTTGATCCGGATTTGATTTTGAGTAGTAATTTGGAGATATGTGACACTCTTTTTCCTTTTTTTTCTATACAAATTCTGTTTGGGTGCATTTTGGAGAACCTCCTGTCATTTCCTCAGTTCTTCACCAGATTTAACATGTGGCACAATATGAATGGAGCAAATAAAACACCTCGTACTGATGCAGCTCATTTTCGTCAAATACCTCTCCACGTGTCATCATATCATTAACCCAATTTGAATCTTCGTACTGATGCAGCTCGTTTTCGTCAAATACCTCTCCACGTGTCATCTTATCATTCGCCCAATTCGAATCCTCGTACTGACCACTGCGCTGTAGAAAATGCGTCAAAATGCTTTTCCATTTATTTCTACCGGACGGTCCATTTCGAATTAAAACATGCGTTATACACAGACCGGAGAAGTCCAGTTAAATGAACACCGGATGGAGAATTGTTTCGAATTATGAGAAAACGCATTTTTCTTACGCGTATTGCCACGCGTCGCCTCGTGAATGGCTGGAGGTAACCTCGTACTAAGCCTCGTATTGAGGTCTATCAGTTGCGTCAACGATGCTCCCCAATGAGAAAAGGCCACGTGTCTCATCCATATCCGACCCCAACTAACCAACCACGTGGTGCTTTCTGGTTTGTTGATTTTTAATGGAATCTGCCACGTGTCGCTACAAGGTTCGCAGATTACTAACGGAATCTGCCACGTGTTAACATCAGATTGGTCCAAATTGAAACCTCTTTCCCTTGATTTCTATGCTGAACAAACTCTGAGGAATATTATGGGACACGTGTGACAACTGTGTTTAGCCAAATCTTGTATCGCATTTTCTGGGAGTTTTAAAAGGTCATTTTTCACGAGGTTTCTACCGTTGGATTCGTATCATCGTGCTCTTCGATTTGGTACCCAGTTTGACCTCTTTTGGGAAAGTTAACTTTTGGTCAACTCGATGATTTCTCGGGGTTGACTTTTTGTCTTTTTGTGAATTTTGTGGGTTTTGGCTTGGATGGTTGGCGGGTAATGGTTATAAGAAAATTGGAGAGGTGCGTGTTGGTTTTTTATGGAGATTTGTCGAGAATTCGGTCTTCTTTAGCCCAGGATTTGCAGATCGACTCTTAATTTGGAATTGACTTTCCACCAAGTCACCCAAATATCCCTTTCTCGGTCTTTTTACCTGAAAAATCACACAAAAGTGTTTTAAGAGTTTAAAAATTAATTTTTATTAATTTTAAATATTTTTCATACATTTTATGTGATTTAAGGGTGAATTTTATATGATAAAAATCCTAAAAATGATTATAAAAATACACATTACAAATGTCACCACACTTAAATCAACCTTGCCCTTAAGCGTAAATTAAACCAAGTAATAGGGTTATAGAATCAGTTTAAATTCGTTTTAAAAGAGATTAAATTTTCATGTACAACACCGCATGTCAACCGCTTATCATCCCCAAACTAATGGGCAAGCCGAAATATCCAATCGGGAAATAAAATCAATCCTTGAGAAAGTGGTTAATCCCTCTCTCAAGGATTGGAGTCAAGAGGCTTGGGGATGCTTTATGGGCCTATCGCACCGCATACAAAACACCGATAGGGATGACTCCTTTTAAACTCGTTTATGGAAAGAGTTGTCACCTGCCGGTGGAAATTGAGCACAGAGCATTTTGGGCAATCAAAAAGGTAAATCAAGATTACCCAAAAGATGCGGGGTTGCGGAAATTGCAAATTCAAGAATTAGAAGAGCTTCGCATTGAGGCTTATGATAATTCTCGAATTTACAAAGAAAAACTAACCATCGCTCACGACAAAATTATTCGCAAAAAGGAATTTAAAATTGGCGATAAGGTTTTGTTATTCAATTCTCGGTTGAGATTACATCCCGGGAAGTTGAAGAGCCGATGGACAGGTCCTTACATAATTACCCATATTTTGCCATTTGGAGTATTTGAAATTTCTAGAGGAGAAGACATCAAATTCAAGGTTAATGGTCATCGCTTGAAGGCTTTTTACGAGAATCATGATACAAGGTGGTTCGATGAGCATAATTTAGAAGCGGTGCCACAAAGCGAGGGAGGGAAAGAATGAAAAGCATAATTCGTCGAGCTCAAGACGTAAAACAAGAGCACTTGGCGAGAGGCAACTCGTCGTGTCAGGTCGTATTTTTCCTTTCTTTATTTTATTTTCTTATTTTTACAAAACTTCTCTTTCACACTTAAACATTTGGTACACAAAAGTTTAAGTGTGGTGGGGGAGGTTTTGCATAAAACCCCAATAATTCTGCCAATTTCCACAAATTTTCTCATTTTTTGAACTTTTTGTTTGAGGACAAACAAAGGTTTAAGTGTGGTGGGGTGGTTTTGTGCAAAACCAAGTTTTGTTTTCTTGCAAAAATGTGAAAAATTCATAAAAATTGATAAAATCGAAAATTTTCAAAAACAATATCAAACTCATAAATACCATAAAAATTTAAAAATTTTTACTTTCCTTCTTTCATTTTGTTTGGTTTTGGAAGTAAAACTTTGTATGCAGGAATTTTAAAATGAAAAGCAAAGGTTTTTGGAATATTTTAAAACTAAGCCCTCTCAGGCAACTTTTGAAAAATACTTAGGGTTTTGGAAAATGATGAAAAGATTTGAAAATTCAAAAAAGAGAATAGTTATCGTCATGAATGCCATATTTTCCACCTCATTCCATTTATAATATCCATTTAAAATCCATTAAGCGTCTTGAAAATTCATAAATATTTCACTTACCCCTTTAATGAAATTATAAATCATTTTCTTTAAAATAATGCTGTAATTAAAACTTTTGAAAAATCAAACCTTACTTTTAATACCACTAGTTTCGCAAAATTTTTCTAACTCAACCTATCTTTCATGGCATAGCTAATGACTCGTATGTCCATCTCTAATTTTCGCACTAAAAGCAAGTGACCGAAATCGTAACCTGTTATCCCTTCACAAAAACAATTCAAAAATGTGAAAAATTATTTTTAAACCCTTGAAAAAGAAATTTTTTTTTTTACATGTCCGCAATAGAAAATGAAGGATTTTTTTTTTGTACACGTGCAAAGCACAACTTGTCTTTTGATAACATGAGTGGATAGTATACCAACCTTTACGTGTTTATAAAAGAGAAAGTTGTGTTAGTTGGAACTTTTGGGGTAATTTGTATAAATTCACCATTTTAAATTTAGGGGGAGAAAGTATCAAAAACAAAATTAGGGCATTGCTTTTTGGAAAAAAGGTTCGTATTTGAAGGATTGGGGAATTTTAAATAAATTTGAATTTGAAATTATTAATGGATAGTCGTCGACCCTCGTGTATTATTATAATAATCAAATATTAGTATATAACATTCATGGCAATAACTAAATTTTTTTTTAAAACGCTTTAAACTGATTCTAAAAACCCTAAGACTTTATTTTAATTTACGCTTGAGGGCAAGCTTGGTTTAAGTGTGGTGGAATTTGTAATGTGTATTTTTTATACACATTTTTAGGGTTTCTATCATCTCAAATTCATCCTTAATTCACCTAAATGTATGAAAAATACTTATAATTCATAAAACATGATTTGGAGCCTCTTAATACATTTTTTATATTATTTTACAGGCGAAAAGGCCGTAAGATGAAGATTTCGACCCAAATTGCAAATCATGGGCCAAAGATGGCCAACCAAGTCTTCCAAAACCCTACACAAATTCACCCAAATAACCGATTTTCAAACAAGCTCAAAATCGATCAAACTGCATATCCTTGGATTCAGCACGACAAGACGAATCGGTTGGTGTTATTCTCCACCTCTGAGAACGCCGGCGATCGCCGGAATCCGCCAGCCAAAAGCAACCAGACATGTTTCTGACCTGAGAAAGCTTCTTCGAGCAACCTTGCCTTCTACAGTCCACCATTCGAGCCAAAAACAACTCTATTCTCTTCCTCTCTTCTTGCCCTTTCTATCCGTATGAAGAACTCATCAAATGGTGCAAAATCGAGTGAGAAATCTGAAGTTAAATCAACTGTTCGACGAAATTCTAAATGAACTTTTGAAGAACTGATGAACCAACGGTCGAGTTTCGAACAGTGGATGAATTCGATCAACCATTTCAATTTTTCTCAAGCAAAGATGATTCTTTTTGTGTCTTAAAGCTTTAGTAAAGGCTCACCATGAATTCCGAAGCCTCAATTCGAAGGAAAAACAACTCAAAATCATAGTTTGATTCACGAGTTCAGCAATTTTTGGTTATTTTCGCAAAACTGAAACCGAGTTGGTTAATGGAGAAATTCTCTGGATTCGAGGCGGATTGGGGAGCTATAATGGTTGTGAACCATCGTGAGGAAGTTGAGAACGAAGCCTGAGTCACCATTTTGGATTTCGTTGTGTGAAATGCGAGAAAAAGATCGATTTGCACACTCTGGTCAGCAATGGCGGAACAGCGAACCGATGATACTCAAAACAGCAAAACTCGCGTTTTACTCAACGGTTTTCAACCATTCAAGGCCCGGTGGATTTGTGAGAAGATGGAGGAGAGATCTGGGTTGATGAATCACAGCGAAATGTACAGAATCACAAGTTCTAATCGATAGTTATGAGAAACGGGTAAACGGGTCTGAAATCCAGGAGAAAAATCGATCCAAAATCCAAATTCGCAACTTACACGGCTGTCAGAGGATTGTTTTAGGACGAGCACACGATCGCAAGCCACAGAAGATCGAGAAAAGAAATTCAGTGCTAATTCTGAAGAAGAAGATGACTCGTTTCATCAGTTATGACTCGTCTCACGCGATTCAAACCGGTTCGCCACACCAGATCAGCGGAATGAGTTAAAACGAGTCAATACCAGCTCACACAAAAGTGACTCGTTTCAAGCAAGCTGCAGCTCGTCTCGTCGCATGAAATTCGGAAAATTAATTCAAAACTCAGCGCCAAAGGGTAAATAAGAAGATGACTCGTTTCGCACGTTTCGACCCGTCTCGCTGCAGAAAATCAAAAGGACAGTTTAAAAACTCAGAGAGTAATAACAGAAATAGCGACTCGTTTCATGCGATAATGACCCGTTTCACCACAACTTATTCTGAAGGGACCCACTGTCAGTCTCAGTAATGCGATTCAAATCGCAGCTGAACTGAACTCAATTCGCGCTTTAAACAGATGAAAATTCGATGATTCAAAACCGTTTAATTCTCAACCAAATTCAACGAAATTTCGTCCAGATCTTCAGTACACTCCACTTGATCTGCCTGAGCCAATGGAATCGCTCGGTTTGTCCCCCACTCTCCAGACCAGCCTCTCTATAAATTCGACCGATCAACCCATTCATTAAAAATCATTCTTCCATTCTCCAAATTCTTTCAACACATTACTCTCCAACCATCTTCTTTAAGCTTCAGTAACTCCATTACTGAATCTCAGAGCTTTTCGAGCTTCAATTTTCGAGTTTGAGTGAAATTCACCAATTCGGGCTGATTTTGGTGAAAAAGGCAATTGATCGGTTCCGGCTGGGATCAAGCATCAGTTGGAGGTTCAAATCGGTTCAAGGAAGTTTCTGGTTGATCTTCTACGTCTCGGTTCGATCCAATTTTCATTTAATCTCTTGTATTCAATTTTAGATCACAAGATCTAATTTGTAAAAGAACATGATGAACACATGCCTAATTTCGGTTGATCTTATCATGTGTGAGTAGAATCTTGTAGGGATAGGCTTTTTGTGATAGAATTGTTGAAATCTTGCTTTAATTTGAATTAGATTGACTGATTTGGTTACTGTTCATAATGTGCTGTTAAATCTGGATTTTTTTTATATTTAATCGATTTGGTTGAATTAATTAGGTCATTTAAAACTGAATTTTCATGCATGTTAGTCCATTTTATCATCTTGAATCTT